>PVJI01009962.1:13962-62828 GCA_004026765.1 Micronycteris hirsuta | reverse complement strand
TGAAGTGCAAAGACAGGTTCATTTTTAGGTATCTCCTCACAGATAGTACTTCTGTACTCAATATTTTAAATAGGCTGAATGTGGTTGTCTTACCAACAATGTAGACCTTATGGTTTCAGCTTCCAAGTACTATACTACATCTCATTTTTTACCCCTTACCTGAAAAGAAGTTGAGCTACTTTTTTCTGTATTTCTTCTTTTTGAGGTAAAGACACCCTGCTTTAATCACGGTGGCCCCCAAAGAAGCACACTATAGAGAAGTGTCGCATTTCCCTGTTAGTTAAGGCCTGTTGTATCAGCTGCCTGCCTTGCCCAGCAGGAGCACCACGGCAGACTACGGACTGTATTCCATTTGGAGATGGTCAGGCAGAGCAGACTTGAGTGGCATTCTTGTTTGCTAATTTGTAAAATTTGTTTTACCTCCTGCAGCTGTAAATGAAAAAGCTATAAAACTAAATGAAACTCTAGGAATTCAAGACAAGGACTTTGAGAGAAATTTACAAGCGCTTCAGAAAGAGATTGATCAGATGATGAGCGAATTGAGGAGGAAAAATCTAGACATGCAGAAAGAAGTTGCTGAAGATGAGTTGGTGTGAGTAGATCCTCTGTTATGTTTTCATTTGATAAACTGAGCTTTCCAAATTGTTCACAGTTTTCCAAATTTTCCATCACATTGTGAGTATAAGATACTTTGCTTGCTATTTAGTTTTTATTTACTTAGTTATAATTTAGCTTGCTCTAAAATGGATTGAAAATATGTTTTTGCCCATATATAAATAACCAAGTAATTGAACTTTTCTGGTGCTGTCCCCTCTATAATTAGGCTTATGGGCTAGCTTTATTAATTGCCTGTATTTGGAACGTTTAAACTACCAACAGTTTTTTGTTTAGATGAAAATATCTTTGAATAAATAAAGCTATACACTTTGCAGATCATCCTATATGTTCTGTCATCTCATGAAATGCTAAATAAAAGAGTCATCAAATAATAAATGTTTAATACCTTGAGGTTAGGGTTGGGAATTTGAGGTGGAAATGATAGTAATAGTGATTTTACTGATGCTGATTAATTTATTTGACCACACACTCAATTAAAAAAAAGTAATCTTTTGCATTCATAGCCAACTTCAAAGTGATGAGGTTATTAATACTTCAATCATGTATATTAAACTAACATCAGCAGTACTTGATAACTTGTTAGAAAGACAAATTATCAAACTCACCCCAAAACTACTGAATCAGAAACTGTGGGGGTGGAGCCCAGCAAATTTTGACAACTGCTTCAGAGGATTATGATGCCTGTTCGTTTCGGAACTACTGTTTTTCCAGTGTCCATCCTTTTTTAAGGGCTCAGATATTTTTACTTTAGGAAAACTACTGTTAATCCCAGGAAACTCCCAGATTACTCAGAGAAAAAAGAAAAGTAGGTCAAAAACATGGCTTTATACTAGCACATCAATAAGAGTTCTGTTCACATTTTCTAACCAAACATATCAATATAGTCATACCTTGTATTTAAAGTAACAGGAAATGTCTCATTATGTTGAATCAGGTAGCGTTTTTATTGGTATGTGAAATAAATCATAAATTTATTGATCACCTCATCAGTCAGATTATGACCGTGAGGCCCTTTCCAATAGAGATTTTTATATTACTAACAAATTAACAATGTGTAGATTTGGGGGGCAAGGTTAATTTTAACTGTAAATAGCCAGTAAATAAGCTGTAAATAAACTTCTCAGGCATCCATTTTCAACTTAGTTTAGTATATAGTCAGTCATCTTTAAGCATTGTCTTATTTTTTCCATTGTTTACATATTAGCATCTCATTGTAACACAGTTAATACCATTAAACCCGAGGAAGTGACAGGACTCACTGTGTGGTGTGGGCTGGGTGTTTGCAGAGCTGCAGAAGGCCTGCTGAAGAAAGTGCAGAGACTGTTTGGAGAGTCCCGAGGGAAGAACGAGGAAATGGAGAAGGATCTCCGGGAGAAACTGACAGACTACAAAAACAAGCTCGATGATGCTTGGGACCTGTTGAGAGAAGCCACAGATAAAATCAAGGAAGCTAATCACTTATCTACAGCAAACCAGAAAAACATGACTGCTCTGGACGTGAGTCTGAGGGGCTCTTTCATCTGTAGCTAGGGCTGCGGGGTGGGGGTTGAAGGAACGTGGAGGCTGAGTTAACCCTCCATTACAGAGATCAGGAATGACAAGTCTGAAAGGAGACTTCCAAGAAGCAGAACAGGAAGTGCTCTTTCTACTTTTTAAATCCATGATCATGGCCCATAAAATCAAATAAAATGTAAATAACTCACACTGTTGAAGATTTAAAAACAGTGCAGTGCAGAGGAAGGAGCTCTTCAGTGGGAGTCAAAAGACTTTGGTCTTAATGACAACTGTGCCACTAACTAGAAGTCCAAGCTTGGGCAAGTCAATTCAAGTCTGTAAGCCCTGGCTGGTGTGGCTCAGTTGGTCGGAGCATCATCCCATGCACCAGAATGTCGTGGGTTTGATTCCCAGGCAGAACACAAACCTAGGTTGCAGGCTTGATCCTTGGTCAGGGTGCCTATGGGAGGCAATAGATGTTTTCCTCTCACATCAATGTTTCTCTCTCTCTCTCTCCCCCTCCCTCCCTTTCCTCTGTTTCTCATTCTCTCTCTTAATACTTAACATGGCAAATTGATCACTTTTCCCAAGAGTAAATTTTTAGTCCAAATAATGGCACAAACCTATACTTGGTATTTAAAAAGCAACAACAACTTCTCCCAGAAACAAACTTACCTTTGCTGTCTTCAAAGTATTTGACCCTCAAGAGATGTGGAAAAAGCAGCAGACCTAAATATCTTCTAACATATAATCTCACCTTCAACTATAACTGAACCCTCCCTGGCATATTTGGGGAATGACAGTTGAGTAAAATGAATGTGGATTTTTTTAATCTATTCATTTCTATCCATTTGCCTTTGGATTAAGAGGAGGACAAACTAATTTTTTTTAAGTTTTTTTTTTTTTTCCAGCTCTCTCTCTTGGGAATTAGCCTTATCATTTTGATAGAAGATTGAAAAGACTCACTTTTTTCTTAACCGATGTGTCTAATCTGAACCAACTCGGTGTCCACTGCCATGCTGGCGATATTAAAGAAAGAGCTCCATCTTGCGAGGCAGAGTGCCGGGCGCCGCCGTGCCAGAGGCTGCAGCATGACTCGTCCTGCTCAGTCGCTCGCCAGCAGCGCAGCTCACCCAGAGGCGCACCTCTTCCCTTCATGGCAGCAGTTGAAGAAATTAAAATTACCTGTGTGGAAAGTATAATGAGCATTTAGGAAGTAGTTCAAGAAGCGTTATCACGGCCCAGTAAATGGTGCTTTTAGCTGTTCCTTCCTCTTAGTGATGCTCAACAGGAGAGCCGCAGTTCTTGCCCACCCTTGCCCCACCCCCTGGCCTGTTGCCCAGAGATGCCTGGAGCTTGTATAGTCAGGACTGTAGTTCTAAGTGGTCGTTTTCATATTTTCCTTTTATATGCCATGCTTAAGTAAAGGCTTGTTAAAAACCGCCTAGAGCGAATAGATAAACCAATTAAATTAATATAAGTAAGGCACAGCATATTTAAGGTTGTTTGCCAAGGCTGATTGATGCTGATTACCCAGTTGGCGCTAGACAAGCTAGAAAGGAATGACCTGGGGAATTGGTTGAACACATGCGCTCCTTGGATGCTCAGACTGAGTTGGCTGGTCCAGGGTGTGGCCCAGGGTCCGTATCCTAAATTTTCCCTGGGTCAATCTGATGAGCACACAGGTGTGAGAACAGACAATACATTGTATCCATTTGATTGAATAATGAGTTGTTCTTTTAAATAAATAACTTTATTGTGCCTGTGTCCACCAAGGAGTTCATCTAATTAAGACCTAGCTCAAATAGGTTTTTTAAATTTATTTTTTTAATCTAAGTATGTACTTTTTATTATTGAAAGCATTTAAAAAGCCCCTACTAAGTTCAGAAGATGTGCTAAACACAAAAATCGATAATGTCAAGTACTGGTCCTCATAGTGTTGTCCTTGGAACGGCAGCATTAGCGTCAACTAGAAACTTGTTCAAAATGCACATTGCATTTTGAATTCTAGGACCCCACCCAAAACTATCAGCTGAGAACCTGTGAATAGAACCCAACAATTTGTGTTTAAAAATTCCTCCAGGTATTCAAATACAGCCCTACACTTGAGAACTTAATTTAGAATACAACGCCATGTCCGATGACCCTAGGTGGCTTGTATTTATTGGGATGTACACACAAGTAAACCATTCTATACTCTAGAGTGATTGTAGAGTCAAGCAAAGAAAAAAGAACATCTCAGTCACCCCTGGATTCAGGATGGGCTTCACAGAGCACCTGACACGTGTGTTAACTCCTGAAGGGCGGGGCACTAGCTAGTCACAATAGAAGGGGAAGAACATTCCAGAAACAAGAAAAAGAACATATGCCAACGTACAGGGAAAAAAAAAAGTGAGACATTCTGGGACAACTCAGTGGTTTGGAGGGATTGGATGAAGACTGCATGTGAGCGGGTGAGGGGAGAAAGCCAGCAAAGACAGAGCAGACCTCGTGCTGTAAGAGAATTGCATTCTGACACTAAGCCAAGGAATTTTGTTTTTTATTCTGAAAGCTGTTGGATGCAATTGAAGTATTAGAGCCATGGATTAAAATTGCATTTTTGGGATTTGTGAGTGGTTCACGTAAACGGGAGAATTGGTTTGTGTTGGGAAATAGTGTGGTACAAGGCGAGGAAAACAGGCCGGGATACTATTTACAGTCTGTCAGACATCTACCGTCACATGGGCCGCTGGTAACCAGGGTGTCCAAGGTTGGACAGGAATGATTCCTGCACTCACAGAACTTAGTTTCCCCCAAATTCAAGCATTTTAACCTGTTACTACATGTAATTCTATGATTAATAGGGGCTGGGAGAATTGGTAAAATATTCACAGAAACTATAGTATCCTAGCAGAAATTGAAAGAAATTGACAGCAATGATGGAGTATCTTGGGCCCAAACACAGAGCTCTAAAAACATAACTCACTCTAAAAAATGTCACCTAGAGTGAGAAAGCTCATTCATAAGCTACATAAAAGTCTGTAGGAGAAGATGGCTCTGGAAACAGTGGAAACAGATCAGAGAAGGCTTTGAATGCAGCCTTCTGGAAGCCGATGGGATTGGAAGGGCATTTCCAGCAATGGAGAGAAGGCGGAGGAACTTTGTGCCAATGAGCAAAGACAAGATGAGCAAGTCAGTTACACGAAAGAGCACATATTGAACAGTCCGTCCCCAACTCTGTCATTATAACCTCGTGAAAGGAAGGACTGCCATGGAAGTGAAGTTTGAGTTGCTAGACAAAGGACTGCCTGGCAGGTGGCTTTCACAGGCTTTTAATCCATCCCACAGAAGCCAACCCCCCCCACCCCCGCCCCCACATGGAAAGTGTTAAACTTACTGAGCTCTGTAATAAATTAAGATCTAATTAAAAGTTAAAAGTAGAAC
Organism: Micronycteris hirsuta; assembly: GCA_004026765.1. NCBI lineage: Eukaryota > Metazoa > Chordata > Mammalia > Chiroptera > Phyllostomidae > Micronycteris > Micronycteris hirsuta. The sequence goes on along the minus strand of PVJI01009962.1, from coordinate 57,293 downwards.
TATAGTCAACTTTGGTTTTCAACTGCAATCACTTAATTATGCTTATGGAATACTTTAGGAAAATAATTCTGCATATATGGGCCTCTGTTTTGTTCCTCAGACACTTGAAGCTTTCTACTTTAAGAATTTTATATCCTACATCATTATGTATTCGTTCCCTCTCTTTATTTACTTTTATATCATTCAACATTGCTTAAATAGATACATTAATTTTCTCATTCACTGTCTCCCTCTTCCAGGCAAGTCATGAGGCACATATCTTCTTGTTCTCACTATCCCCTGGCCTAAAACAGTGTCTGCCAAAGTCTTTTTTTCCAATGAATAAATAAAGTGCCATAAAACAAACACAAAAACATGTTATATGTACACTTTTTATTAATATTTAGGTGCTCCAAATCTCCATTTTTTCCTTGGCTCAAAGTTAGATTCTCTCAGTGCCTGATCTGAAAGTTAGCCACCTCTAAAATCTCCTGAATTTCCAGATCATTACTTCTGCTTTAGCATGATAAAGAACACATTTTTATTTTGTACAACAATTGGTTCCATAAATTGATTTGAATAGAGCTTTTACAAAGATTCTAACTCACTACTTAATTGAAACAAAAATGTATGCAGCTCTTCACCTAATGTACATGTGGAAATGTTCTCCCTTCCATTAGTCCCGCATTTTAAGTTACCTTGATTCATTAATATAAACAAGCCGTGTTGAAAGAAATTCTTCAATGTCTCTGTACACGGTATAACTTTAAATCAGTTCATGTAAAAACTAAGGGCTATAATTAGTAGCTGTGTAAAAGAATGTCAAACCCTGGAAGATAAAATACGACTTGTACTCAGGAGCATCAGTACTACCCCTCTGTTCTTTGACCCTGAAGGAGGAAAGGACAGGTTGAAACTTCCTCTGTATTAGCCAGTGATAGGAGTAGCTGGTAAGTCAAGTGTCACCAGTTCAAGTTTCAGGAATGGACTCTAATTTCATTTGTTCATTCAAATGTATTTATTGAGGGAATTTCTTGGTATTGGAGATACAATGATACATAAGAATGTTTTTATGGACTATATATTAGACTGATAGAGATAGTCACTAAAGAAATAAATAAGTAGTATGCTATTTGGCCATAAACTTTGGAGCATGGGCTAATAGAATAATAAGTGATATGTTTAGTGACATTGCATGATGCATTCAATATGTTATTCTCCATCAGCTACACACTGTTCAGCTGTGGGTTTTCACTAGTCCCTGTGCATGAATAGTGTGATGAATTGGTGTTGCTGGTTTTTAAATAACATGTGCAATTAAGATGGTTCAATCTATACAAAAAATAAAATATTTTCTATGTCTACATAATATAGAATGTAACTCAGATAAATGAGGGCTAAGAAAAAGAACAAAATAAGGTGATATAATAGTCAACAATTGCATTGTGTTTACTATGCACCAGGCAGTTTTCTAAGCTAGTTCTCAGATTTTACCGTGTGTATCACCTGGGGTTTTTGTTACATTCAGATTCTGAGTTGATAATTCCCAAAAGGCGTTGAGATCATACATTTCTAACATGCTCCTGTGTGCTGCTAATGCTGCTGATCAGTGAGTCACGTTTTGAGTAGCATGTCACATTAGTGAGTCCAAATTACTCACCCCAGGTTTTGTAGCTGGTGAGCGTGGGTGGAGCAGGGATCCCAGCCCAGGTAGGCTGCTGCCTGAGTTTGGTTCATAATAATTGTCCTCTAGTCTATGGGAAATAATTGAGATGAAGACAAGTGCTGTCTTAGATCGGTGATCAGAGAAGTGACCTTCAGCAGAGAATGAAGGAGGAAGGCAGACAAGGAACTAGAGAACAGCACATGGCTGAGGGAAATGCAATTGTAAAGGCCCAGGTACAGGGACAAGGTGTATATACCTGGCAACACACTGACATGGTTGGGGAAGAGGAGGAAAAGAAGGTATGAAGTTAGTGCTACCCCAGTGCAAACAAGAAATGCAGTTTCTATAGCAGAAGCATCAGTGCTTTCACAGCTCAAGGCCCAGGTTTCATTATTAGGTCAACCAGGGTCGGATCTTAACTACATCATACTGTGTGACCTTGGGTAAATCACTTAACTCGTTCAATTTTCTATTCTATTTATCATTCTTTAATTGTTATTATTAAATTTAGTGGGGTGACATAAGTTAATAACATAGGTTTCAAGTGTATAATTCTATGACATATTATCTGTATATTGCATTGTGTGTTCACCAGCCTAAGTTAAATCTTCTTTCACCGTATATCTGACCCCCTTCACCCTTTACTACTCCCCTACCCCCTTTTCCCACCGGTAACCACCATACTGTTGTCTGTGTCTATGAGTTTTTGTTTGTTAGTTTTCCTTGTTTGTTCCTATTCTTTTAACAGGTGATAAACACTGGATCCATAGAGTTAGTGTAGAATTAAATAAGAAAAGTTTATAAAACTACCTGGCACATATTCAGATCAAAATGAATAAATAAAGTAACATTATTATTTATATAAAAAACATAGATGGCAGAGGTTTAAAATTATAATTGATGCAGTAAAATCCACAGGCAAAAAAGTGATTGGAAGAATGTAAATGAGTCAGAAGTAAAAAGAAAAAACAATAGGCAAAGTTACTCTCCAAATAAAGAAATAGCACTATGTCTCTCTCAGTGATTTTACCCTTCTAGTTTCAGAATGGGGTTCATGTATTATTGAGACAAGCTATCACTTCCAAAGAAAATTTAGAGTCTGCTCTATTCTTGTGGGAGTCTCCACTAAGTTTATTCTTCCATGTGATAGTTTCTCTCTCTCTCTTTTTTTTTTTAAAGTACCTTCCCTAAACCCCCTTGGAAATACAATTCCTGTCCATTTTTCAAGAACTCCCTTGGAATAAATCTGCTTGTATATATGCTCACAAAATACTCATTGGGACTTAGATTCTGGAATTCAATATCTAGTTCCTATGTAATTCACTGTACTATCACGTGTTCAGTAATACCTATTCAGCACTTTCATTTTAATTCAAAAAAAGGTTGTTCATCTTGCTTTAAAAATAGTTTTTAATTCCTCAGCTACTGTCACATAACTTTTCTTCTCTTGAATGACTTTCTCACAATGGGGTGACGAAAGTACTTGTATAGGCATTTAAGTAAAATAACTCTTGGAAGATTGGCTGAGTAGTTTGTACCACTCTCAACATGACATACCTTGTTTGCCGTGTCTTTGTGAGACAGTTCAGGGGAGTCAGGAGCACAGGGCTTCATAGGGTTTTCCCTGAAGGCATTTTGAAGTTTTGTTCATACTGTACTACAGAAAAAGAAAGAGGCTATTGAAAGTGGCAGACGACAAACTGAGAACACTTTAAAAGAAGGCAATGACATACTGGATGAGGCCAATCATCTTGCAGATGAAATCAACTCAGTCACAGACGTGAGTATTTGATAAAACCCAAAGTAAAAAGAAAGATGGTAATGATGTAGGCCTTTGCAAATGGGAATACATGAGAAATCTCAATAATGTAAGCAAATGCTCTTGTTTTTTTTTTTCTCGTGGGTGTTATTTTTGCATTTTTGTATTGTGACTGTGTCCACCTATCAGCAACAATTAGAACTTCATTTTGTTCTCCAGTAGATAAGGATGTCTGTGTGAGGTTCTCATCCATTCCCACACACCTGTGTTTTTTTCCACACTGAAGAAGGACATTACTTGTTTCTAGGAGCACTTACAATCTGTTTTAATATTCACATTATATTAGTTAAAAGAGAAATGTAAATTTAGAAGCAGACTTTTTAACATACTGTCTAATGCAGTAGACACTAATATATGGTAATAGAAACAAATGGTCTAAAAGATTCTAATGAGGATCATTTAAGCATTTATACCTGTGAAGTAGTATTTTTTTTAAAGATAGGTTCCTCTTGATGTAAATTGTATATTTTCTAATCTCACTCATAAAATAACTTTTATTCTCTATTTTCTTTTTGCTATGTTGGTAAATTTGAAGTTTCATAAAAAATTAAGGGTGTGTCATTATATCTCAGAGAGTAATTAGTAAATGAGAGAAAGCTTGGATTCAATTTCTGAAAACACCCTTTTTTCTCTACATAACAGTATGTTAAAGATATTCAAACTAAATTGCCGCCGATGTCTGAGGAGCTGAAAGATAAGATAGATGACCTCTCCCGAGAAATAAAAGACAGGAAGCTTGCTGAGAGGGTGTCCCAGGCAGAGAGCCACGCCGCCCAGCTGAATGACTCATCTGCTGTCCTTGATGGGTATGTCATCTGTTGTTGGAAATGTCTGTGCATCCTGACACTTGTCCAACAGTTCTGACTAACGGAAATCGTAGAGAATTGCTTTCAAATCTTGATTTCTGTAATTATGAGCACACGAGCTCCATGGCCTCTCTGTGGAAGAGCCTAATTAGGATGGTCTGGACAGAGCTCCGCTGGAGCAGCATCAAACATCTGAGTTAAAAGTGGATTCCAGTGTGGCTGGGTAGAGAGTGAACACAGCCCCAGGCTACACTTAGAAGACGTGGCTTTGTTCTTCATTAGAGAGCATAACAGTTGCGTTATTAGCATTTTAAATAATAATGTATAAGCACAGTCTGCCGCAAATTTCAATTTTATATTTTTAATGAAATCAAAACTATTTATGGTTATAAGAGTAGCTTTTGAAAATGTGGCCCCATGCACAGTTGGTAAGTCATTTTTTCTTTTTGGACTCCAGGGAGACATGGTATCTTCCTCTGTGAAATAACAGCTCACTAGAGCCGGGATTCTCATATGGGGCAAAGGAGGGAGAGGCGAGTGGGGAGGTGTGTCTGATTTATGAACAGCCTCTCTAAGTAAAACTAGTATGCTGCCCTACAATTACAGAATAATTTTCCAAAACAAATCTGTATTTAATATATGACATGTGTAATGTTCTGTTCCAAAATGTAATACTCATTGATACAAAGGAAAATATTAACTTGTGAAGGCCCATATTTCATGCACTGTGCATTTTAAAACAAACTTGCCAATTCAGCATGAAGGGCAATAGATGGAACGGTAAACTAGAAGTCAGCAGATGCTGACTCCAAGCCCTTAACTAGCAACATGTTGGACGTGTGACCTGAGACAAACTATTTAACCTTCTGAGAGTCATTTATTCTCATCTGAAAAACACACCTACCCTACAGAGATCTGATGAAATTTATTCCAGTAATGTGGTATAAGTGCTCCGAAATGTGTAGCGTGCTTCACAAATGATGTAAAGGACCATCTCACTGCACACACTTCATGACGTACATGCTTGCAGAAGCTTTGGGGGATGCTATGCATATGCAATAATCTGTCAGTAATATTTCAGAGCTCAATATTTTAGAAAGCTGAGTTTAAATTGAAAACTACGACATAATACAGTAAGTAGGTAGTGCACTATGATTTGGAAATTATCATAATTCTATTAGCCATGGTTACTTGGGAACCATATTTGTTTTAAGTAGCGTGTTCTTCATTTGACTATCAACTGCTCTGATGTTCTTTTTTTTGGGGGGGTAATCCCAACAGAATCCTTGATGAGGCTAAAAACATCTCCTTCAATGCCACAGCAGCCTTCAAAGCTTACACCAATATTAAGGACTATATTGATGAAGCTGAGAAAATTGCCAAAGAAGCCAAAGGCCTTGCACAAGAAGCTACAAAACTGGTAAGAAACAAATAATGTTATGTGCTGAGAATGGAGGTCCGTCTGTTTGAATAAGTACCTAAACTAAATTTCTCAATTCTAAATGTGTTTTGGAAAATCCTAGTGAAGTAGAATCTTTGTTTTGAATTATTTTCAAAGCCTTTTTTCACATTTTATCCGAGATAAGGTCTCTAGGTACTGTGATCATAGCAGTATTCTCTATCACCCACTATTTAGTGCTGATAAAGGTCTTGAAATTACCACAAATGCCAGAAGAAAAATAGTCAAACATAAGATATTGGACAATGGAATTTGTCACTATTATTCCACATGCCATCAGTGAGAAAGTGGTTTGAAAATTAAGACATTGCTTATAGTCACACATGAATTGCTTATGTGTGAAGTTTGACTATAAAGTGCATCTGTTACAAAACACATCAGATCATATGCTTCTAAATTATTTATACTATTTTTATTCATTGAATCCTTTGCCTTCAAAGCCACCTTTAGCTGCTGCTATTGTTCAAAATAAACTTGAAACTAATATTTTATAGTTTCAGGGCTCCAAGTATATAGCACATTATCTGAGCATCTTCAACAGCAAGAAATCTTCATCCTTTACAAGGTGCAATAACATTTTGTGAATAAGTCACATGATAAACCATGGTACTAATATTTTAGGTGAAAAATATGTGATAGGAAGCACATGTTGAGTTAAAGTGTGCAGAACTATTATTTACTCCTTTAACTTCACATAAAATCTTGATACATCAAAATTTCAGAAAAAAAAATCCAATTCAACATTTGACTCTGAGTGAAATATGCATAAATAATTGGTGTTAAAGAAACAGATCAGTATTTTTTTTTTTGCTTTGGTATTGGTCACAAATGCTTTTTGAATCTCAGGGATATTAGAGATATTCACCATGATTTTAAAACATTTATTTTGTGATCATAATGAAAACATTATACTTCATCAGCAATTATTACTGTTTGGTTTTCTCTAGAATGAGTTCCATTACTGCCATTATAATTCTGTTTATTTCTTATTCAAAATAGTGATACAATTGTTGCAGAAAATTCCTTATGCTTAGTAATCCTTTTAAAATCAAGCTATTTTTTAAGTCCAAACTAAATTCTTTATCCATCTTCTCATAGATAATTTTCTATTTTAAAGACCCTAATTTCTAAGTTCATTTTCATTTGACCCATACTTCTCTGGATAACTATTTTCAGCATCAAACACAATCCCTGGCAAATAGTAGGCACTCGTGAATGAATGATGAAAAAAATGAATATTGTTCTAATTGGCATTTTTCATGCCTTTAACAATCTCTTGTACCAATAAAAATCTTAATCTCACTATTGTCATTGTTTTAGCCTTATATGCTTTTAACACTTTATGTTAACGAGCTCTTTAATTTCACCCAGAGTTAATACAATCACTTCACACTTAGGAGACTCCGATTTTATGCTTACCTGAGATGCGTGCTTTCCTCCCCACTGTGTTTATACGCGACAGGCCAGCCCACCTCAGACACGGAGCCAGGATGGGTCGCAATGCAGTGCCACCTGCCCCCTTGTTATCATGATCCCTTCTCTCTTTCCGTAAACCATGCAAACATAATCCCATGTCTGAAAAATGACAAAAAAGTGCTAGAGGGAACCACTGGTTTATTAAGTGGCTACTAGCAAACACAAAGAAGACTGATCTGCCCCCAGAAAAGGGTATTTTCCATTGGGAAAGGTTGGGGGCACTGGATATGAGGGTGCTCTGCACCAGAGTGGAGGAGCGAGGGGCCCTCTGTGCCATCTGATGACCTGCAGTGAATGATCCGTTTTTATTTCCGCGAATGACTGGCATCCTCTACCTTATCTGTTGTTTCCGAGGGCTGGCCGTTGTCAGATTCTCTGGGCCTCCTTCCTGGCTTATACCCGCTCAACAACGGGAGGGTACAAGTGCTAAGGACTGAAGGGGAGTAAGTGTCTAAAGAATCATGTCCATGTGGTTAGAGAAGGTGTCAGCCTGCTGAAGGGCCCAGTCCTCTGGTGGAGGACTTTCTTTTATCTTCTCTTTACCCCATTGGAGTTTTAGTTCCCACTCACCTCCGCTGCACAGCGACGCCATTTTATCTAGTCTCTTGCTTGCTCTGTGCCACCTGCTCCCATGGCCACTGCCACTGTTTCGTGGCTTGGTGACTGTGGTGTTTTGTTTTATTTCTACTTCCATTTCCCAGAAAAGAATGTCTCCAGAATTAAAATTTAAGCTGACTCTAGACCCCCAGTGGACAGAAACATGGATAGGCACAAATGACCCCCGGAGTATTTCTCACTGTTCAACACCCAACAGTCCATGATTGTCATACAGCTAACACGTGGGGTGATTTATAGCAGCTGATCGCTAAATGTGGGTTACTCCTCCCATCTCCAAAAGCTGATGCTAGAATCTAGAATGGCTAGTATGCTCTAGATTGTCAGAATTGGCAAAATACTTATATTTCCATAAAAGATAGGAAAGTTGAACAGAGAAGAACACTTCAAAGGAAAAATAAAATTGCTCTCACTATTTAGTTTGTGGTAATGTCTGTATATCTCTTTGAATACAGGTGTCATGTAGGATTTTTTAATTGATAACAATTAGGTTCTAGTGATGTGCTGGAATTTCTGAAATCAAATTGAGGAGAAATGATAGCACATCAGAATTTGGGAATTGGAAGATCTGTCTTAAATTTTAGCATATCTTACAGTCTATCCTGATTCCTCCATTGGCTTAATTCTATAATATAATCTCCCAAGCTAAGAACTTAATTTTTTCATCTAATTTAATGTTTAATCTTCAATCACATCAGCTCATATCTTCCTCTTATCATTGACACAGTTAGGATGCTAATAAAAGATGCTTAAGAACTATTTATTGATAAATATAATATACTAAGCATACCCACAATTTCAATTTCTCTTTAAAATTTTTAACCACACATTTAATATACTTAATGTGTAAATGCCATTAGGAAACACAACCCACAGAGTAATCAGAGATGAGCAGATTTCTAACGTGCCCTCAAACCTGTAATAATCATTTATGTTTGTTATTTATCATGCTAATAAGAATGCTTTCCAACTTTTACCTACATAATTAATTTTCCCTTTATTGTAAATTTTCTTTTCATTCCTATTATTCTTTTCTTTAATAGTATTAATGTCATTCCTAATCATTTCTTTTTCTTTATTAGTCTTTGAGTCCTTACGTAGCAAGATTCTCTCAACATCACTGCTATTGGTTAATAAATCATATAGTTAAACACTGTAAGTCTTGTTTAAACACTACATATGATTAAACATTAAGGCATTTCTAATAAGTGTTTGTTTAGAAATATGGTAATGTAATCTCTTCAGTCTGTCTTATTTAATATTTGCTTTGTGTAATTGGATGAACCAAAATACATAAAAAAACTCTTGCAAGGTCATTTTTGAGTTTTTATATCCTACATAGAGAACCGGGCAAATATTAGCAGAGTACATAGTGCACGCAAAAGGCCCCATGAAGTACTCACATAGTCAGTCAGGCTGTAACTTTAACTCCCACGCACCTTCTATTTTGTCCTGCCCTCCACTGCTTAAAAGCCAAACAGTGATGTTGACTTCTTATTAATATCTATAATCACTGGCATTTAAATTTTATACCAGTGAAGTATTAATGGCAAAATGTTATAAATGCATAATTGATATAATTGAGTTTGCTAAGAGCACTAGTGAGTATTTCTTCTTATACATCAACAATTCAGTAACTTATCTACAAACCAAGTGATTCACACAATAGCAACTATGAAAAAGTCAGTGAGGGTCTAAGTAACCTGGAGAAATATTGAACCTGTGTGTGCAAACAGTGTTCATTAAGCCACCCTGACTTTAGTGATTTTCTTTGTACAGGGTACAGTCATTTGAGTCAACTTGAAAAAATCTATTGGAAACAGAGAAGCAAACTGCTATTTATGATTTAGCATTAGACATATTTGAAAATTCAGGACCCCAAATGTTAAAAATCAAAGTGTGTGTCATTAGTCAGGACTCAAAAACTCTTTGGGATGGTGCCACAGTGCAACAGAAATCTGCTCTTTAGGATTTCCACCTGCGGTGGGATAATTAGGAGGTAAAATTGCCGTGTTGGGTTTGATTTTGGACATTAACTGGAAGGAAAACCTGTGCCTTCAGAGGATGCTGTGCACCTCGGCAGACACTTCTCTATGGCCTGGACTCAAAATCAAGCGTCCTTGTGCTGCTCGCCCATCCTCCCCCCACAGCTCGTCTGGTCCCTGCCGCCGCAGCCGGCCAGTGGCGCCCACGTGTGCCAGAGCACTGGCTGGCCTGCCACCGTGGGCGAAAACATGTTCTTACTTAGTTACGGGTTTTTAAACCTTCTTTTGGTTGTCTTTTTCAGTGTTCTCATCTAGCTCAATACTCAGTCACTAATACTAAATTTTCATGATTTGAGGATTTCCTGTTTCGTCCCTGAGCCCCCTTTCTACACTAAGTTCCTTTCACTCTTCAGAGACTCATCCAGCCCCTCTCCCGCTGTGGGACGCAGTGTGCAGGGCCAGGCTCCGCAGCCTTTCCACAGATTTCGAACCGAGGCCAGCATTGCGGCTGGTTTCTTTCCTTCTTTTTTTTTCTTTTTCTTAGTGATTATAAGTTTGGTTAATGTTTTTTTATTATATCAAAGTGTTCTAATAGTATCACAGGAAGACATTTGCTTCAAACAACCTGCATTAAACTCTATTTTTAACACAATTAAGGAGTATTTTTAATCTGTTTATAATCACAAACTGACTTCTTTCTTGACTCATTTTTTTATTCACTATTTTAGTTTAATATCCTGTAGTACTTTTGAAACATAAGTTATAGTAAAATACATTTAAAATCAATACACAGTTACTTTCTTATTTTAAAATTTTGTATGACTTTTTTTAATTATTACAAAAGAAGTTTATATCCATTACAGAAAAATAGGAAATGCAGACAAGCAAGAGGGAGAAAATATAAAATGTGCATAATCCCACCAAACACAAATAACTACCTTTATAAATGTTTATCTGTCCTTATGTTTATTATGAAAATAGTTTACATACAAAGGGGTAATTTTATCTATTTTATAGCTTAATGTATCAATATTACATGCACATTTTTATATTCTCAAATTTTTAGAATGTATATAATCTAGATTCTACCATTTCTTCTGAGAATTTTATTATAGTAAGAAAGTTCTCCCTGATTTTTATCAAGTCTAACATACCAAATATAAATTTCTTTGATGTATATGTTCCATAAATACATTACAGCTAATGACCAGCCCTTACATATACCCCTGCATATTTTGAAATGTTTTCTTTATTAAAAAGATTTTAAATTTAGCCCTAGCTTGTGTGGCTTGGTGGATTAAGAGCCAGCCTGCGAATCAAAGGGTCGCCGGTTCGATTCCCAGTCAGGGCACATGCCTGGGTGTGGGCCAGGTCCCCAGTGAGGGGCATGTGAGAGGCAACAGCACACTGATGTTTCTCTCCCTCTCTCTCTCCCTCCCTTTCCTGCTCTAAAATAAATAAATAAATAAATTTTTAAAAAGATTCTAAATTTAAAATCATGTTATGTATTATCTCAGCATATTATTCTCTTCAGAAATGTTCAAGACTCATGCTCTAAAAAACTTATTTCATAATGAATAGATCATAAATCATGCTGTTCAATATTCAGTTACTACTTTCTTTAAAAAGCAACAACAAAAACAAAAAGAAACATTCTGCATCTCTCCTTAGAGCCAACTCTTTCAATGAACTTAGAAAATTTAGCTCTATTAAGAAGTTATTTGAGGACCAATTTAAAAAAATTGAAAGTAATGTAAACAATAACTTTCAAACTTACTTATTTAAGTAATAAATCACTGGGCTGCAGGTTTACCATCCTGAAAACTTACCTTCAGGCCTCATCCTCACATCTTCTCCAAAAGAGCCCCTCTGATGACACTTCGATATCTTTGTGCTCCGTTATGGCAGTGATCATCTTCTTTATACAGGACTTTTCTCATTTTTCTTTCCGTTTCACTCTAGTTCTAGGAGAAAGGGCAGAGTCTTTCCATCTTTGAATAATCAGAGCTTACTCCAGTGCTTGAGATTACTAAAAACTTTTTCAGGGTAAATTAATCAATTCATTCATCTATTAATCAGTGACATGATGCTTTAACAAGGGTCACTATAAATATCTAACAAATTGTAAGAAGAGCAAAACTAAGATGTAGTAAAAGCTATTTAAGTGCCAAGCCCTCTGTTAAAACTTTCTAGACATATTTGTCTGTATTGTTCCTTCTCTAATTATATTATTTCATGCTTTCTACAAATGATTACTAACAAAACATACAATAATCTATGTATGATAATATTTTATTTGTGATTTAATAAGTTTTATCTAATTTATATATAATGCACATATTCATGTATATACACAGAGAGAACTTATAAAAATACAATCTCTAAAAAAAGAAACAAAATGTCTTGCAACTTTAAAAACCTCATTTATATTTCACATACGCTGTAGACACAGCTCAGAAACTCAGATGTGATGCTTATGAATATGTATGAAGTATAATTAGCTTGGAAAATGCTTCTTCATCACCTGTTCTGATAGTGTTGATGTGCTTCAGTGCCTTACTCGGCAACGTTGGGAGAAGAACGCTCCAAATCCCAATGAGTTGCAACAGTTCTGTTCATCCATAACTCGTTAGTGAGTTCCATCCTGTTGTCGTATGAAAGGCTTGTCTTTTAAACCTGGATTGTTGGTATGCTGCTCATAACGACAGTGGTACGCTACCAGCTCTTTAATATTTTGGAGTGCTTCTCAAAACATTGCAACTTGTGTTATTCTTCCATATCTCTTGAACCCAAATGTTTCACTCCCACTGCCCTTGCCTGAGGTTACAACTCTCTTTTTCCTGCTCTGTACTATTACAGTAACCAGCAGATGTATCCTTGTCCTCCCACACAGCTGTACAATTCATCTTCTTGGACCGTGGCTCTGATCACGCACACCTACGCAGAAACTTCCCATGGCTCAACATTGCTTATTGTCCAGTTTCCTCAGTCAGACATTTACACTTTTCTCAAATTGACACTAATCCACCTCACAGCTTTAGTTTTTCACCCTGCCCTTTATAAACTCTACAGTCTTTTGCAACTGAAATACTTGTCTCTCATCCACACATCAAAATTCCCAGCCTCCTTGCCTTTCCTGACATTATTGCTACTATATCTCAGCAAGAAGTTGTTGACTAAGGATCCAGGAAGAAATAACTGGCTTCCTGAAAAGCAAGAAAGGGACAATGCCTGGAACCAAAAGGCAGGAGCTATTCATAAATGCAAGAAGATAGGAAATTATCAGCAGGGAAGTCTATCAGCAGATGGACTTCAGTCAGAGCTCAGCCATGTTGCTGGATGAAGGTGTAAGGGTCCAGTGGAAGATCAGTAAGTTGATAATCATCCAGGCAAACTAGTCAAAAAATTCAGAAAAGTCAGCAATATCTAATATCAGGAATAAAAGGGGTGAAATCACTACAGTTTCTGCAGACAGTAGAGGTTAATAAGAAGATATTATAAATAGCTTGATGCCAAAAATTCATCAATTTGAGTGAAAAGCACAAATTCTTTGAAAATCACAAACCAACACTCACAGATAAATAACTTGAATAGAACAGACTCATAGATAGAGAGCAGATTGACAGCTCTTGGGGGCGTTGTTGGTGAAGGGATTGAGAAAAGAGGACTCATGGACACGGACAACAGTGTGGTGATTGCAGGGAGGAGGAGGTGGGGGGAGGTGAGCCAGGTATAAGGGAGATAAATGGTAATGGAAAAAATACAATAAAAACAAACTATTAAAAAACAAATGAATAACTTGAATAGCCCTATATTCCTTAAAGAATTTAATTTGTACTTAAAAGCCTTCACATGCACACACAAATTCAGTTCCAGATGACTTCTCTGTTAAATCCCAACAAATATCTAAGGAAAAATAATAATTTATTTAGAGAATTGAAGAGGAGAAAATATGTTTCACCTCATTCTGTGAGACTAGTTACTCTGATACAAACCAGACAAAAATATTGCAAAAAATTAAAATACATAAAGTACAAAAATTCTTGGCAATGTTAAATCAAATCCTTATTAAGACAAGCTACAAACTAGGGGAATATAGTTGCAAATTACATATCTGATAAAGGATTTATATTTAGATTATGCATAAATAGCTTTCAAAACTCAGTAAGAACAAATAACCCAATAAAAATTGGACAAAAGACCAGGAGGGGTAGAAGGAAAGGAGTAAAAAGGATTGATGGAAGTGTTCTCTACTTTGTGGTGATGGTTTCAGCTTATGTCAAAACTTATGAAATTGTACATTGTAAATATGTCAGGTTTATTTATGTCTTAATATAACTTTTGACAAATGTAAAAAAAGCAGAGAAAAACGGATATTGCATATCATAGTCTTGCAACAATTCCCACAGCTCAGAATATACCCTCTTTCTGTGTCATCCGCCCGCTCCCTCTTTCCTCTCTCACCCCATTGCATTCATTCTCTGATGCACAGCAGATCAACTCTCTCTCTCCTTTTCCCCTATGCCTCACTTTGCATATCTAAGGTTAGCTTTACAATTTTGGCTGTGAATTTCTTGTCAGATTGTTTCTGTACAAAGGCATTCATACCTCAAGGCTATAAGGAAATCTCTCTCTGTCTCTCTCTCTCCCGTTTGATCTAGTATTATGAATGACCCGTATTACCGTGATGACTCAGAATTATCTCGCAAAACCTATTCTGCCCCTATTCAAACTGACTCCAGCTCCTGAGCTTCAGATCTCTTCTCTTCACTTGTGCATTTTCTCTTTCCTCCTTGTCAGAGTCTCAGCTGTCACTTCTGCTGTTTTCAAGTGCCTATTGAGAGAATCTTTGTCCTCCTTTTTTTGTAATTTTTCCTTTCTAACTTGTTTTGATTCAGAAAACGTGTAACCAAGGAGGGAAGAATGACATATAAATTTGGAACAAATATAGAACCTGAGCGGGTAATTGAGGTTTATTTTTTTTAATAAGGTACATTGGATTTATGCCATTTACATTGACACTCTTGCTTTTTTTTTTCCAAGATAAATGCCACTTATGTGATATTTCTGTATCTAACTTCTAAGGAAAACTATAAGACCAATAATTTCTGTGTTTTCAGTTGAAGAGACTTCATTTTCCATAGAATAATTTACCAGAATTATCATCTCTTTTGCAAATGCTAGGTATATATGCACAATGTCCCTTTTATTTATATCAATGTTTCCAATATGTTCATTTGTAGATAACATTCTACAATCAGTCTGTTCTGTGAGCAATAGATTATTTAAATGAAAGCTGTTGGTATAACAACTTAAGATAAATTTTACTACAACAGTATACAATTCTGTAATCTTTCCTAGTATAATGCTCAAATAATGTGACTTATGCGAGAAAAAAATGGTATTAAGTCCCGGCAAATGTCTTTGAAGAGTCTTATGTCTGGGATTACCTGAATTCAGATTTATAACTTCAGCAGTAAGTGTTTAGCATTCTCTAGCTCTTCCTGCACCCTGAAACACTTTCCCAGTTTAAAATTTAACATAACATCTTATTTGATTTCTCTCTTGGTATAATGTATTATGTAATGATCGCTGAGGAGCAAACACTATTAAAATGGATAACTAGACATTAAAAGTAAATTATTCTTTTTCCGTATCATTCTATTATCTTTGTGTCACCTCTTTTAATCCAAGGCTCAACAAATACACTATGCTGGGAAATGAGTGTGGTTCAGATTGTCGTTTGGAAGATTTTGTTTTGCGGTAGTACTTTGAGATGCGTTTGGAAAAGGAGCAGTGTTCTTTCTCATTTCAACACCGGGGGGGTAGGAAATGCTCTTCCCCCTGATGCAAGTGAAATGTGCTCAGGGATACAGTCAGTGGATGTGTTTAGATGTTAACTTGGTTGACTGTCCTTCAGCCCTTGATAACACTGACTGGGTACGTCCTTGCAACATTGCCAGCCATCAGCGTTCGGATACTTCTTATCTCTTCATTTCCATAATATTATGCTATCATAGTCTCACTTTGTCCTCTCTGGAATCTCAGTTACCTTGCCTCACTTTCTATTCATGTCCTTTAAATTTTCAGAATCCTCAGGATTCTCTTCTAGGCCTTCCCTTCTTCCAATAAAGAGTCTACTAACTTTAATCACCAATACATACTGTTAATTTATTATTCTAAATCCATCCAGAATGCTTTCCTGAAAGTAAACTCTGTATAACAACTACCTACTAGATATGTCTCCATAATTTTATGGTTTGGGATGTGACGCCTTTTTCTTCTCCCTCCAGGCAACAGGACCTCAGGGTTCATTAAAGGAAGATGCCAAAGGTTCTCTTCAGAAAAGCTTTGGGATTCTTAATGAAGCCAAGAAATTAGCAAATAATGTTAAAGGTCAGTGACCCATTTTTATTATTATTTTCAGGTCAAGTGTAGTTGCAATTGGTAAGACATTTTGTTACATGATTAGAAAAGTGTTATAGTTTCAGCATGATTTCTATTATTATTTTTATTATCTGGATTTCATGGAAGTAAACTATCTCACTAGTTTTACAATATTTTCTCTTCACTTTCATTTTGCATTGTGTAATATTTTATCATTTTACACCTAATTTTTAAAGCATCATCTTACCTATATCTAAAGTTTAGTTACTTTTAAATGAAAGTGTGATAAAATTTTAACCACACAAAATCCCATTTCTTCTGCCTTAAGAAGTGATAATCACGAAGGAATGAATCAGGCAGATATAGCATAAATGCCTCATCATCCTCTTTCTTTTTTATCGAACTACCGTCGACCAGACTTTCAAGATTACCTCAAACGTTATCTTCTCTAGGAAACCTAACACCCCATCTAAATGACATGCCCCGTCTTTGTTCATCACATCTTCCTCATAGGCTTCAAAGCGCTGCAACCGTGGGCATACATTTCATTTTCGTGAGGATACACACAAGATCTTTTTAACTGTATTTCTAGTGTATAATATCGCAATTACTGCTCAAATAAGGAAATAAGCATGGTTTTTAAATAAAGGAATGGCGTCCATCTTTACTAACCTTAGAAAGAGAAAGGGATTATAGTCATTTATATTTGTTTTTCTCTAAATGAATAGTCCAGGGCCTCCAACAAAGGCTGTTATGGAGTTACAAGTTTTGTCTCCAGCATAGATGGCCCCTTGATAGTAGAATGCTTTGGGCTGTGTACCACCGGTGAAACAAGCCTTCCAGTGTACATAATTCTGTGTAGGAGATCGTTCTTACTATAAGCTGAAGAGTAACTATAATGAGTCAATACCTGTTTTCCTTTTGGACGAATTGAGTTGATCTCAGAACTTTGTGGTCACCTTTCCCTATCCAATGCCCTTGCTGGAGCTTCAGCTAGGGTGAGGTAAGTCATGCAGGTGCAGGGTGAGATCCTATTTTTTACTTAAGATTTTAATGTTTTGTTCATCATTGATATTTTTTAAATTCATTTCAATTTTCAAGTATGTCAAAGTTGTTTTATCTTGAATACTGCATTTTTTGGTGCCCCTTCAAATTTTACACCCAAGGAGAATACCTCACCTCCACCTGCTCCCTGCCTGCCCTTGCCTCTATTTCCCCACAAATACTGGTATTATAAAAATGAAGAAAAAAATTCCTTTTTAGGGATTTTTTTCAAGGTAAAAAGAAATCTAAAGGTAGGCGTTGTAGAACAAGTCAGGAGACAGAAATGTTCATTAGTTTAAATGTCTTTTTTTGTACTTCAGGTAGTACATTATTTAAAGTAATGAAACCCACAAACTACTCAAGCCATAATTCCTCCAGAAATCCAAGCCAACCTCTGACAAAGATGGGAATGTTTTCATGCTACATTATGACATTCCTCTGATTTGTGGCCAATTACAGAAGTTATAAAATGGCTGTTAATCAGGGAAATGCCATATATTACCACCAGGAACTGCTGAAATAGGCCTACAGAGCAACACTCTTGACAGCAGCTATTAAAATAGAGGTTTAGTCATTTCTCTCTCTATGGTGCCTCAAGTTAGAAGGAATAAAAATTGTGAGGCCAGTACGAGGTATATCCTCCATATTCCTAATGTTTTACTCAGTGCAATTCAGTACAATCCAGTCAGTTTGTGCGCTTTAGTCACGAATGACTTAATGCTGCTCTCTTGCCATTTTTGTGTCATCCTTGCCTTGAGAAGGTCTGGGAGCAATTTGTTTGGCTTTTAATTTTTGAATATACATTTTTAAAAGTGAATCTGCCCTTGTGCTCATTTCAGATTTAAAGTCAGTCTACACTGCCCTGATTGAATGTCTATGGAGACAAAAATAGTTTTGCTGATGGATATGGGGCTTGGTACAAATTGATGACCATGAGTTAGGAGATGAATTAATACCACTTTTCAGATTGATGAGAGATTCTGTCAATAAAATAGCCAGTTGAGATTCTTATGCAATATGAACAGGGCAAGGGATGAAGTTGAGGATGGTATCTTACAAGTCTGAAAATACTAAGATTTTACAAGTACATACCTTATCATACACAGAGTAACTTTTCAATTTTATTTACTTCTTAATTTATCCTGAATGTTTGTCTTTGTCCAAATTAAGTGACTTTATTTAATTACTTAGGAAGAAACAGATAACATGTCTCTGGAATAATGATACTTACATGAGATAAAAATATCTATTTCCACACCCCAAAATATTGAATCAGTGGATTGCATCACATGTGGTGCTGTCCGACACAGAACAGCACCAAAATTATTCCAACATTAATTTTTTATCCAGGAAATCAATACTTTCCTGCTATACTGCGATCCTCCAAACACTCAGTCATTCCGCCCAGACAGTTATATCAGAAAGGTTCTGCAATCATGAACGTAATGCACTTGCAACTTCTGACCTGTTAAGTTTCTGTGTTACTATTTTAGGTTACAAAAGGAGAGTAAACAGAAATACCACAGTGATGTTAAACCAAAGTATGATACACAGGTTAAATTTTGGCTAAGGCATGCTACTTTTAAAGGTACACTCCTTTGGAATTCACATACTACCATTTGCCAGAATGAGACTTTCCATAAGTAAGCATGTGAAAGACAAACAAGATCTGTCCCGCTGATTAAAAAAAAGTTTTCACCCTATATAGGGGTGAAATCAAGTGTCGATCCTCATGCCTACCGCAGTCCAGGGAACAGAGCAATGTTCTTTTGTAGAAGTTGCTGATTCCTGATAACAGCATTGTAGTTCCTCCGTTGGAGTGTGAATAGAGAAAATCAAGAAAATAAAACTAGGTCAACTCATTCTAGGAGTTAAAATGGAAAGCAACAAAGTACTGGCAAACATGGAAAGGTGAGAACTTTTGAAACCAAACAGTACTCGTTGTACTTAAAGGTTTTCACATTCAGTTTCCTTCAGAGCACCTTGCTGGCCAATGCAAAACTGACCTGCAGACCCACTGCCAGGCTATAGGGCTTGTCCGAGAGGAACCTTATGCAGTTTCGATGGCTGGTTGGCTTGATTTCTCGTTCCACTGGCTGAAGAGAGGACTCCCCACTCCCCTGGTGTCTTAAGTCTTTCAACACCCTGCCACAGACAAGTGCCCTTCCCTCCCCTCCTCAGGCTCCTTACTCTGACCCTCCAGTGGGAGGAAGAACATATTCAGTTGCAGCGAAGCAGTTATTGAGGGCCTGTCAGCCCCTGTGCCCATGTTGAACAAGGTCTAATTTGGCACTTTTGGATCAGGACAGGGTTTCTCAGTAGCATGTGTCTGTATGAACACATTAGGCAATCTCAGAAGTCCCCAGGCATGGTCACTCTAGTACACAAGTCAGGAAAAACGAGGCAGTCAGAGATAGGACACCTCCCAATCTCATGACAGTAACTGGGGAAAGGAAATCAGAGGATGGCATGAAAGATGGCGAGACGTACAAAAGTGGAAACACGGTGTGGCAGCCTCATCAAATCTATTGGCAGGCGTCCTGGCACTGGCATGCAGCTCTCAATTTCACCCAGCTTTACTCCTCGCACAGCTGCTATGGCTTCTGCATGCATCTCGGCAGCCTGCGCTGGATCGTGGGCTTGACTTAGGCAGCTGGCTCTTTAGAAGTCTCAATATGAAGAAGACAAAGGACAGTAGACACTGAAAAGTTATAGTAAAGTGACTTGAGGGAAATTGTACCCTTTATGTTCTTAAAATATCCAAAGATAAAAATATAATGTATTATAATGAAATTAATAAATTATAAGGAGTAATCATATAATTTAGTAAAGTTGGCTGCCTCTAGTACGTAAAAACAGTCACATAAGTCAAAGAAATATCAAGAGTTTGAATAAACTGCATGTATGTAGTGGAGCCGATACTTTAGCCCAGATTAGTCTGGCTCCAAAGCTGGTGCTTTTAACCACTGCCGGACAGAAACTCTGGGCTCCTGCCACAGTCCGGAAGGTGACACATTAACATTCGTGGCGCTAACAAATGTTTGATAGATGAGTGAATAAGTGGATGAGCACCTGAGAGTAGAAGGAGTCTCTCATTACCAGGAAGGTCAAAATCAAGGTTTCCAGGTGACATCATATAGATCCCTTGCCTATTCCAAACTTTCTGCTTCAGAACTACAGGCAGAATCATTGCAGAGATTAACCTGTTCTCCCATTCTGAAAAGAGGCTCTGGAACGAAAAAGGAAGCATCTGCAGGAAACAGAAGTTATATGGATTAATTAAATTTTGTTTTACAAAGAAATCCTAAAGAGAGAGTCTTTCTTCATCTTTTTGTAAAGGAACAAATAAGAAGTGATAATGAGTCTGTACAAGTAGTGGTTCATAATAAGGCAAATGTCATGGGGATAAAAAAGTTCATTGCAAAATGTTATCTAGATGGCAATTTGGCGGTTGATTATATTTAACCAGAAACTTTCAAAATTAATAGCAGGTCTACAAATTTCACCCTTGTAAATGAGGGATTTTCTCAAGGTATTTATTTGTGCCCTGTTTAAAATAAAATTGCACTTGAAGAACTTAATTAGATGATTTTAAATAGTCAACTAAAATATTTCCACTAAATCTGAAAATGTCACTCTTGTATTTAGTTGAAAATGAGGGCCATATATACATATGTTTAGAAACTATAAAAGGGAAATAAGCAAAATTAGTTCTGGACCATGCAGTTTAAATAAAGTAGAAAGTGAATTATGGATAACATTATTGAGAACTGGCCAATACACCAGGGCAATTATCAAACCAATGTGAATTATCAAACTACTGTGAATTGTTTTGTTACCATTTACTAACTGCCTATGATAAACCCAATGCTTTCTTATATATCCTACCATTTATTTCTCATGTCAGTCATATGAAGGAAGGTGTTTTTTTCACTTGATACATGTAAAGAGTAAAGAATAGAAGACATTTTAAATCATGTCTTCCAACTCTACAACCTATATTGATTTCATGGCACTACACTGCTTTTTCTAAAGCCTAAAGTTTTGGAAAAGAAGACGTGGCTAATGACTAAAGAAATTATTGGTAACAGCTTTATTTTGAGATATTACATGGAATAGTTCAATATTACTAGTTCTAATTTAACTAAACTCTAATATTTAGCTCACTGTTAGGAACATGAGTAAATACGTATTATAACTGGAAGCTACTTACAGCTCTGTCTAGTGAATTTCATTCTAAATACATTTGTCTTGCCAATGGTTGAGCACCAAGGGAAATGATATTGTCAGGCCGTGTGCGCTGTCTACCTTTGCTGCCCTGCTTTTTCCCCTACTTTGTGAGCTCTGTCTCTGCCGATCCCAGTTCTACATATTGGTCTTTCTGATGTGTGAGACAGGATCAGAAAGCGAGAACCAAAGCTGAAGCAGTCATGTAGGTAGCCGTTGAGATTTGGCGGTGCGATACCTACAGAGAAAATAAAGAGAATGACTTAGCTACAGCTAACAGGCCCAAGAGCTGAAGAAATTGGAGAAATTATACAAAATATCACTGTGGATTATAAATTGGATCCTTTTCTTGATCTCCACAATTTGCAAGTAAAGAATTGGGTTGGATTTTTTAAAAAACTATCAATGATTCTGTTTCTTGGGCCATGTTAAAATTCAAACTGGACCTCAAGCATCTTCCCTTCCATTTGGTTATACCTACACTCCACGTTATTTATCTTTTCATTTACAGCTACCTCAAGTGCTTCTTTTTCTAGGTTTTCATTGCTATAGTTTTGTGAGTTCTCTGTTTTAAAATCTGGAATCCTTCTCTATACACAACTTTTACTCACCTGTTTCTGTTGACAGAGCTATAGAGTGTATAGGCTTGGTTTGAGAAATTCTAGAAACTACTTCCAAAAATACCTAAGAAAGGACCTAAGAAAGGATAATTTAAGAAGGAATCAGGGTCAAATAGCTGAACCAGAAATCAGGCCAGTTAGAGTATTTCTGTTTTGACTTTTTAGTACAGAAAGCAGAGGATCAAAATTACTGCTTTGGTACTCAAAGGACAGCACTGGTAACGTTTTCTGGTCAATCTTGTTTCAGAATAACTGGCATGATTCTGAGTTCTTCAGCGTTTGCTATGAGAACACATAAAACAGTATAAACCAAGGGATGCCCTTTAAATTAGTGTTTTTTCACTGTACATGAATATCTTTCATGTCAGAACATTTTTAATACTTCACCATTTAAAAAATCCAATCCAATCAAGAAGCTAAGAGCTGAAATTTATGCCATTCCATTTCCTTAATTGATGAAGACTTTCAAGTTAATATCAAAAGAGCAGCCCTTTAACTATTCTCCAGGAATTAATATAAATATCACAGTTATTATCAGACTGACTTAATTTCTGAAAGTACACTTTCACAGCCTCTCCAAAATTTTTATTTTAATCCAGACAATAAAAATAACATAAGTTTTTATAAACATAAATTGTGATTGACAGAAGAGAAAACCTAATTTCTTAGATTGTATATTTTGAAGAATTAGTCTTAAAAGTAATATTTTAGTAATTGAAATAAGCATATTGGTATTTTAAAGCCATGCTTTGCTGGAATATTCTGTACTTTGTTTTTTAGTGAAGTCAGGTCTTTGGCTTGGAACTTAACAGAAGATGCATTAAACAATATTATGTGCTTGTATTGCTGTAGTATAACAGTGCTTTAATCTGCCTGCCTATAAAACTCTTATATGGAATGAAGTGGATCATTAGTTAATATGTTCAGTGCTCTTCTTCACATCCAAAACACTGACAGTTAAGAATCCTCTATCTTCATTTCCCTTCCCTATTCTTCCCATATGAAAGCCAATAAATGAAGACTGTTTTTCCACTGCCAGAGGCCTGGTAGGTCCTCTGAAAACCCAGAATAATGAACTCTAGAAGGGATGGGCACACAGTCAGATCAAAGCTGTTTGGACTTTGTTCTGCTAGATGTAGTCTCTCCTGGTCTGCCCATTCTGGGTACCAGGAAGATGATGAAAATAATAGTCTTGGTGTTGGCAAATGACAGCCTCCCATTGTTAAGGTGGCTTAGGTATATTTTTCAACCATTTTAAATAAAAGAACAAAAATATCTGCACAGAGAAAACAATTTAGCCAGCACAATCAGGTATAAAACAAAAGGTTTTAATACACCCACTTCACACCATTAACTCCCCTGCTCCTTTTGTTCCTACTTCCCGTCTAAGTCAAGGTTCTCCAGTATGTCCTTCCCCACTTACCCGCCACCGGGCCCGTCCCGCCCAATTTCTGTTTCTGTGTCAGTCTGTCTATGTTCTGCCTTGCTGGTTTTCATAGAAAGCTCTTAAGAATCTTTCTTTTTTTTTCATATCAGCACCTACTCATCTAATTATTTTTAAAAACTGCAATATACCACTGCATGAATATGTCATATTGATGTAAAAAATCCCCCAACACTAAGCTTATTTGCTATTATAAATAAGTATTATATGAATACCCTGGGAGATATATATTGATATACTCTTATTAGTAGGGTAAATTTCTGTCAGTAGCAATACTGAGTAAAATATATGTCTATTTAAAATTCTAATAAACTTATTAAATCAGTCTTCAAAGAAATGACAACGATTTGCACTTCTACCAAACTCTTGTGAACACTTGGTATTATCAGACATTTAGCTTTTCCCGGTCCAATAGATGAGAAATGTTACCTCACTGTTCCTTGGCTTTACAATTCTTCAATAGAGGAAATGTTGGTTGCTTTATTTTAAGTCTATGATTATTTCTATTTTATTGTTAACTATGATTTCTATACTTTGCTCATCTTTTGAAATGTGAAACACTTTGCACCATTTGCACATTTGCCTCCCATTTTGCATTTAGGCTTTGTTAATCCTCTCTCAGTCATTCCAACTTGACCACAGGAGATCTGCCCAGAAGGTATCCTGCCATGCAATATGAAAAATAGAGACATTTGTTGAAGAAGATACAAGATATAAGAAAGATTGTACATAGGACAGTGATACCAGAGTCCCCTTTAAAGTAGGCACCTTGGGACCTCACACAGGTCTCTCAATCGCCATCAGCTATTCCATCATATTTACCTGAATCTCATCGATGGTCAGAAATCTCTTCCCTTTCAAAGGTGATTTTAGTCAGGAAAAGCCAGAAACAGCAGTTGCCAAACCTGGCCAGTAGGGGGGCTGAGTCACCTGAGTGATTTGATGTTTCACCAAAAAACTCTGCAGGATATGTGATGCATGAGTGGGCACGTTGTTGTGATGAAGATGCCAGTCACCAGTTGCCCATAGCTGCTGCCTTCTGAATCATCCGAACAGTTTCTGCAGAGGACTGTTCAAACTTAATGCAAAATTTGATGCAGATTCATTGCTCTACTTGCTCAGTCACTTTGAATATGATGGCTGCACAGTACATATGCTCACTCAACGGGGTCTGCCACCGTACAGTAGTATGGTACAGTAGTACGTACTTCTGCACTACTACAGTATTACGGTACTTCACCGACTAGTACAGTGAAGTTGTCCTTGTTCATGCATGTGCATTCCAGTCCTCTCTCCTTGGCTGCCAAGTTACATAAATGTTGTGCAAACCATTCTCATTATATTAACAATGGCTGGACTTTTTCTGGGTGGACCTCATATATATATATTGCTTATGTGAGGGTCATAAGATTTCCTTATCTGTAACCAATTATTTTAAGTAATAAAGGAGAAAGTAAGAGGAGAGAAAGGGAGGGAGGAAGAGAGGGGAAAAAAGGATGGGGCGCAAGTCGAGGTGGGGAAGAGCACCACTGCCTAATGTGCTCCACTCATCCTTGCTCAACTGCCAACCCCTGGGAAAATGCAGAAATGAAAAGCGTAATTTCTGAAATGAGACTTCTTGGATTTGAATCACAACTCTGCCACTTAATAACCATGCAAATTTAGAAAACTTACTTAAATTCTCTAAGCCTCAGTTTCCTCCTTTGTAAGTTGGAGATGGTAATAGTGTATCCATCATGAAGTTAGAATGTGAGGATCAAGTGAACTAATCCAACGAAGCTGACAAGCACTAAACATGGAACATACACATGTTCAGCGACGGCCTGTCATTCCTGACACTAACCATTGGCCAGATCAGACCAGGTGCAAGGAGGGCATCCCCGCCTTCCTGGTCCGTTCTCACTGTGCTCCCCTAGGTGTGGACTCTGCCTTCAATTTATGTTTTGCATTTCTGTGCAGCTAATTTAATCAATTAACAAGCATCTCCCAAGGGACCAAATACATTCAAGAAACAATCTGCTTTATTCAGTCAGGAGAGGTGAAAAGTATTGTGGGAAATGTAGAATTTTATATCTTTCATTTATTCAGTTGCACTGTTCACTAATAAACAATGTAAGAAAAAGAAGAGAGTCAATATTTATATATGTTTGGAGTTTGATACATGTCTAAGTTAAAATGTTCAAACGAACATTCTTTTATCAGCAAAGTAGATCTTTCTTTTCTTTTCCCTAAAACATTTCATAACTTTTACTCTTTATATTATTACCCTCAAACACTGAACTGCTTAGTTAGTATTATAATACAAACTAAACTAAAGTTCAAACAATGTTAAGACCTAACAGAAAGAAACTGGAAATTTTGCATTTATAATATTACATCTAGTAAATGACATTTTCAATGATAAAGCATGCTAAAATAGCAAGAAATAAACTTACATAAAGCTTATTTGAAGGCAATTTGTACAATATGGTTTTCTCTATTAAAAAGTAGGACAGTTTAACAGAAATATGCAATAAATTGTTTTCCTCTCCTTTGATTTATGTTTGTTTCAAACAAATATTAATAAGTGATGTTGACTGAAATTGGGAAACTCTGCTCAGCAATCCTACCTATTTGAGATTTTTAAAAGCTAATCCAATGTTCCATTTTGGTAATACATTTTTTTAAATGTGACAGTGGGGCTGATGTCAGGAGGACATCATTATAAATGCAGTAAAAGTCTAATTCTTCTGAAGTTTTCCCTCCATGGAAAATAATCAAGTCAAATCAGATGCCAAGAAGAAAACCTAATTGTTGAACATGTTGAAGTGTCAAATGGCCATATACACACATATTTTATGTTATGCTCTGAAATGCATACACTTGTGGATAGATGCCAACAAATTAAATAAATTAAGTAAATTGAATAGATTGTCTTGCTTTCTGGAAACTTTGCATTACAATAACCTGAAACTGTACCCAGGTATAAGCTCAGAGATTATTGAAATTGTTTTATCTTTTGTTGTTTGTTTTGTTTTCTGTTCACAGTAAATGATGACCATTTGAATGGCTTGAAAAGCAGATTAGAAGATGCCGATGTCAGAAATGGGCGTCTCCTGGGTGCCCTGAATGACACTCTGGGGAAGGTGTCAGCAATCCCAAATGGTGAGCTTCCAGGACCCTGCCCATTGTGTCAGTTGTGCTGAACTTTTAAAGAATATTTTCTTTTCTAGCCCTTTTTCTAACATTACACTTGTACTGTTGCCAGGATATTAGACACTTATTTTCTCATTAATTCTTCTTCATGAGAATGAGAAATTAACCATACTTTACACTGTGATATTCCTTATCATTTTTTACCTTAGCTGACATCCACAGGGCTGCGTTCCAAAAAGGAAAATATAACCATCTTATTATTGTATTTTTGTTTCATGTTTCAGCCCAGGAAATCTCATATTAGTAGAAAAGTAGAAAATCGTACAGACACTGTTCTCTGAAATGTCAATGTACTACCACAAAATCGCAGGTTGTTACTGCATTAATAGGTGAGAGCCAACTGCCTCAACACATAATTCAGCAAAGTTCAGTTTCTTAAGTGTTTCAGCTTTCAAAACCATTCACAGCTGGGCCATGTCTGTAATATCTTCCTACCTATTACAAGTACTTGAAATGATTGCTCAGTATACCAAAACCACTATTCTTTAGGTTGCTATATGTACATTTTTCATAGGGTGACATAATAACAAGGATTGCTAACATTTGAGTACTTACTCAGTATGTTCAAGCGTATGTACTCCTCATACTAATGCTGTAAAGAGAATCGTACTGTTATTGCCACTTTGCAGATGACAAGCTGAGACACAGGATACTGAAGGCCATTGTTAGAAGTGGCGTAAATGGGATTTGCACCCCACTGCTTAACTTCAGAGCTTGTGGTCTTAGCCAGTAATCCACATATACTCACAAGCGTCTATGTCTATAGTATGTTTTCTTTATACAAATGTGACCAAGAAAGCAAATGCATCTATTTATACAATGCAGAAAATAATAAAATCCTAATCATTTTTACTTTTTTTTAATGTGAAAAATCCAAATAACTTTCTAGATTTTCATATCGCCTCTTCAGTAGTAAGAAAGCATGTAGTAAATTTCCAAGGCCGTGAACAAATGTACATGAACATACCTGAAAAAGTACGTTATCTGTCACTGCCCTTAAACTAAAATACACGGATTCTACCCCCATACACATGCATATGCAGATAAGTCTTAAACCAACTTTTTATGAAGCTATGAGACTCGTGTGGATAAATTTCTCTCTTTAATATGTGCAACAGCAAATCACAGTATACCCTTCTTCAGCGAACATTTAGAATAATCACTTTGCTCTCTTAAGAACTAATCAGCTATTCATAGCAAAGGTCCCTGAGAAAATTTAATTTAGCTGAAGTTTTACTTTACTTGTTACGACTGAATGAGACAAAGGTCAGCCGTTCCCTCTGAGCGGGCGTCCCTGAGGTCAGCCGGCTGCAGCCTCACTTGGAAAAACAGGGATTAAGCCACTAACTCCAGACCCTTTGTTTGGTTTCTCATACCTTCTGCTGACAGACACAGCCGCTAAACTGCAAGCCGTTAAGGACAAAGCAAGACAAGCCAACGACACAGCAAAGAATGTACTGGCACAGATTAAAGATCTCCACCAGAACCTCGACGGCCTGAAGAAAAATTATAATCAACTAGCAGACAGCGTAGCCAAAACAAATGCTCTGGTGAAGGATCCTTCAAAAAACAGTATGATCCCCTTTTTCATTTTGATTATGTCATTTAGTTCTTCACACTAAAAATGTACCCTAGACTCAGACGGTTAGAGCTGGAAGAGGCCCTCACAGTGGTGGAGTCTGCCTTCCTCGTTTTGTAGGCAAGGCTCAGGCACTGAGTGTTTCTGCAGCTCCAGAACTAGAACCCAAGTCTCCCAGCTTTGCACCGTGGCTTCTCCCCGCCTCACTGTGTCCAACCAAGAAGAAATTAGGAATTCTCAAAGTCTGCCTAACATTTGGTGCAGCAATGCCAAATACCGTTAATCCTCCACTGTCACGGAAAAGGTATTTGTACTGGGGAAATTGTATCCTCAAAGCTGGTGAAGGTCCATGGAACACAGAGGTCAAGGGGCATTACAATGAGAACATGATATTAAAATGGCATCCACTTGAAATGCATTAACATTAAAAATATTGATATTTTATTATTTAGATTTTAATTGTTTAACATTTTCAGGAAATTAAAGCATTTATTTAGTTTACCCAGAATATTTCTTCACATTTTTTGTACATTGCATTAAATCTTACTTAGTTAATAAGAACTTACCAAGAAATATAGGAGAACTTAATATAATGATAATTTAAATTATTAAGTATAGTCAATAAAGTTAGGATTTTTACATATTTTCTCCATTCTGTGAAGTGATAAAATGTTATCTTAGCATGTGAGTTCACCAAAAGAGACACTTGATTTTTTTGGACTTGTTACTCTCAAGAGAGTAGTAGCCTTCTTTACATACCAACGTTTTCATTATCAGAATATTTGTGGAGTACGACAAAACCCTGGTTATTGACATTTTACGCTATATAATTGAGATGCTGGTTGGGGGATGAAGCCTGATTTTTCAGCACGATAGCCTCAAATCAAATCCTAATGATGCTGTGAAATAACAGACACTACTAGCATGACTCCTTCATGAGCAGGGAAGAGTGCCAACAAATACAGCATGCAGGTCGGACCTAGGAAGAAGGATTTATTCCTCACCATTTCTTCAAAAAAAAAAAAAGACAAGATACACTGGTTTTCTTAATTTATTCTTACATAAGCCCAGAGATAGTTTATCCCTATAGATCAAGGAATCCCTCTGAATAAATGGTTCAAATGCATAGCAAATCATATTGCCCACTACCTCCACCCCAGAAAGGAATGAACATACATTTTAAAGTAAATATCACTATTTCACTTATTTTATAATTTAAGATATCATCTCATTCAGTTTCAGGTTGATTCTTAGCTTATAGTGGCCTTTTCATAATATTTATCTCTACCTTTTTTAGGTCCTGTCCTCCATGGAGATAGTTAATTATGTGTAAAATTAATTAAACGGGTCTGTTTTATATTTTTTTAGAACATTATAGTGAAGTTTCTTTTAATACGAACATAGGCCTTTAAATGACATGTTTCTGTATGCTTTTATTTGACAACCCTAGTCTGATTTAAATGGGATTCCTTTATAATTAGTACCTGTTGCAAAAAGTGTCATTTTGTGATAGTCAAATGTCGAGAAAATATTTCCTCATGAATTTTCTAATTTCTTTTTGTTTTACTTCCACATGAAATTACCTGCAGAAATCAGTATGTATATGTTTATTTGCATACCTTTCAGTAACTTTTATGCTTGATTGCCTATTGCAAAAAGCTTCAGCTCTGCATGTTAAGTTTGGGTCTTGCTTTAAATGTGGTATAGGTATTCTTTCCAGTATCACAGGAATAATACCAGATATATAAAATAAATCTTTCTTTACAAAAAGTTAATACATGAATGTATTTGATATACTTCTAAAGAATTATTTAGAGAAACTCATAATAAAATAAAATTAAATGTTAACAAGCAACCACTGGGTTATAAAAATATTTTCTTAAACATCCCATAGTTTTAATTCAAAATCAAAATTAAAACTGCAAAATAGAAAATAGTAAGAAAATCCAGCATATCAAAACCTAAGAAGGTTGTCCTCAGTGGGAAATGAGTGCAATTACATTACCAAGCAAGCACTGAAATAAACAATTTAACCAATTCTATAGGTTAAACAAAACAAAATTAACTAAAAGAAGGAATATGAAAAAGCATTTCTGAATTAGAAGACAGAAAAATAATAGACCTGATCAATCCAAAAGGTGGATCTTTAGGAATGTAAAGATAAAATATTTTAGATGTTTGGCAAACTCAATCAAGAAAAATAAAGCACAAATAGACAAAGTTCTCAAGGAGATATAACTAGATAAGAGAAAATTTGACACATAAAATGATTGTTGGCAAACTCTGTGCTTATAAATTTTAAAGCTTAAAAGAGATAGACAATTTTCTATAAATAACATTGTTATCAAATTTATATTCAGAAATTATTTAAAAATCTACATAGTCAAATAATTATGGCAGAAAGAAGTTTTCAAAAACTACTACATAAGAAATCATCAGACTCAATATCACAGATGATTTCATTTTAAACCGTCAAGAAGATAAATTTTTAGTTATTGGTTTTAGAGAGACAGGAAGGAAGAGAGAGAAATATCGAATTGTTGTTCCACCTATTTATACATTTATTGGTTGATTCTTGTATGTGCTCTGATCGGGATCGAACCTACAACCTTGGTATATCAGATGATGCTCTAATCAAGTGAGCTACCCAGCCAGGGCCTAAGAAAATAATTTCCATGTGATTTAAACTTCTCCAAAAGATAGAGGAGAAAAAAGGGACAGAGTGTGGGAACATGAAGAATCCATTTTAAAACAGTTGATAGAAACTACTTAGAACATTAGAAGAAAAGGATCTATTATTTGCCTAAGCCTAGGTAGTCTTTGCTTAACCCCTTTTTTTCCTCTTTCTTAGGAATTTAATTGAAAGCATTTTCCTTAACTCTAGAATAATTTTTTTTCAAATAAAGTAATATTGGAGAATTGAAGGAAGGGAAAATGGACAAGTGTTCTATTTGAAGGTGTAAAAAATGAAAGAACACCTGTTGTTATGTTGAATATCTACACAATTAAGTCACAAGGGCTTTGACCCCTATAACCTGTGTCAGGGCTCTGTGTCGTGACCCTGCAACTCCATGTTCATGTGAATAAGAGACCTATGTCTTCTTAAACATCACTAATAATATAAATCATGGTTGTTACTGTGAGTTCAAAATTCTTAGTTTAAACTCAGTTTAAAATAATGATTTCCTTCCTTTTGAACACTTGTGATTAATTCCTGAGGATTAGTTCCCAGTGGTGCGGTGTCAGCCAGAGAGCAGACCATTCATAGTCTAGCAGGGCATATAGCCTTGGACCTTAAGCAGTTTCACTTTTTAATCAGGGTCCCAATGACAGAAAGCAGAATGCTATATGCTTCATCAGATAATAAATTATGTAGTTTGGATAAGACTGCCAGCATCCTAGAGAGAGAATAATTGGTTTTCCATATGTCATTTGCCCTCTCATGAAAGGTACATGCTGGATGTCCATGGACCAGTAATACCCTTCCATCATTTTGGGGTTATACCCCTTTTGAAATTGTCAATATTCAACCTTTTTTTAGCTACAATAATGGCAGTTTAATATGGTTCAATATAATATAGAGAGCAGGATAATCAACTATTCTTCAAAATGAAAATGATTTGCATCATGAAGGATTTAATTAAAGTATAAAATAGGCCTTTAGTCTAAGGGTTGTTCAACATTGAAGGGTTTTCAAAAGACATTTTGATAGCTTCTCTATTGAAGATGTGCAAATAAAGACAGAGAAAAGAAAGAAAACCACTTTTGTGTGAGAAGCATGATTTAAATACAAGTCTGGTTTGGACAGACGAGGTGACATTTTAAAGACACTTTCATTTCCCTGATTCTTTGACTAAAATTCTATTCTGTAAAGGTTGGCTTGTGGCCAAAGCTAGAAATGAAGGATTGAATTAAGTTTATCATATTCTCAAGCTTCAATGCTAACTTCCATTTTCCTCACAAAGCCAGTGCTGGTCTCCGTTCTCCCAAAGCTCCTCCTCTGGCCTGCTTGAGTCCCAGCTAAAATATTCCCGTTTGCCATCACAAGCTGCTGCAACAGTCGTGGTCTTTCTTTTGTCATGTGGATAAGATAAAATTCTTTTAATTATTTAGTTAAGCGTGCTGCCAATTTCATTTGCTTGTGTGTGCATGGATGCATGTGTGTACATGTGCGTGTGTATGTGTGGTATGTGCTAATCTTGTTCTGTGCAGTTGCAGATGCAGATGCCACTGTGAAAAATCTAGAACAAGAAGCTGATCGACTGATCAATAAACTCAAACCCATCAAGGAACTGGAGGATAACCTGAAGAAAAACATCTCTGAGATAAAGGAACTGATAAACCAAGCCCGGAAACAAGCCAATTCTGTAAGCTGTTTTCATTTGCGGTATCAGTCACTGGTTATGGTTTTGGTATTATTTGCAGGTGAAATGTTTTCCCCAATGTATATTGTTGAATGATTTTTGTTTCTTTTTATTTACTTGAAGTTATTTTAGGTGAATTGGAAATGGAAGTTTAAATGTTTTGAGGGGTTTTTTTCGTAAATTTCAAAAGATAACTCTTAAGAATAATCACCAATAATTGTTTTATAAATTGAAATTCTGATGTATTTTATTATCATTTAAATAGAATAAAGCAAATTGCAAAAATGGAAACCTTATTTTTGTATACTAAAAAAGTATAAATGAGAGTGCCTTGCTCTTGATGAAAGCAGAAAAAGGCAAACCAGTGATGAAGTAGCAGGAATTAATAAACAAGGTTATATGAAGTAACAGCAAAGAGAAACCACTTTTTTCTGTGTATTTTTTGCCTGAGTATAAGCAATAATATAAATTGTTTTGGTTACAAACTCTGTAAACCAAAAGAAATTTTGTAAAATTTCTCTATAAAAAGAATTTTTTACAATATTTTTTTGGAGTAAGAATAGGAAACACCTAGCTAGTCTCAAATTTTTGGTATTTACTAACAACTAGAAGACTATTAGGATAGAAGCAGAACTTTCCAGAAGATAACATCCTAATGAACCATGACAGAATTGTTAATGCCAATATGAAACTTTATCTAGCTGAATAAAGTTATCCTCATGATGGTTTTTAGAAATAAAAGGGAAAAAAATAACAATTTTCATATTGTCATGTTTAAACTCAAATCTTTATAGATACCAGTGTCTTCCATCTCAAAATTTTGTTTTCCCAACAACTGTGAAGCTAGAATGACTAGAAATGATCTTTCTTAATCCATCAATTTATATTTTTCTAGTAGCGACTAGAAATATAAAGCCAAGTGACAACGCATCTGTGGTCCTCCTTTATATACATCTAATACCGCTAAAGAAGGCTAAGACAATAAGCTCAAGGTGTACTTTGAAAAAGAGTCCATGACTGACTGAAGAGAAACTTAGAAAACAACAAAAAGTTTAGTGAGGATAATGTACATAAGCTCAGTAAAAACATTAGATAAGGTTGAGCAGATACTTATTGAGGAACAATATGAAAACCATATAGGCAGTAGGGAAACAGGTGATCACTGTTTATGTGAATCACGAGGTAAAAATAAATCAGATTTCACTCCAAGGTTTGGAGTTTTCCCTAAGATTTAGCCAATGTAGAAAAACCATCTCCTAGGTTCAAGGCTACTTGCTATGAAGTACACAGAGATGAAAGAGGAACACACAGAGTTTATACTGTAATAAAAGAAATAAGACATGTACTCAAATAACTCTACACTAATGCGGAATGTCGCACTGCATTGTATGAACAATGGAAATGCTATAAAGTTATTAAAGGAAAGGTCACCTCTGATAGGGGCCAGAAGAATCCCTGAAGTGAGGGATTTGAGCCGGGCCTTGGAGTGGCACAGTGCCGGGCATGGAAGGGAGCAGCGGGGCAGGGGAGAGCAACATGCTTAGAGGGGGAACAGCTTGAGCCAAGGCAGAGGGAGAAGAAAGCTTTAGGGTTGTTTTCTGAGGGAGCAGTCTAGTTTGCCACGATTTTGGTAAAGTGAACTTTAAACTGGAAAGGTGTATAGAGGCCAGGTATTGTCAGGCCCTGGACAGTGTAAGTTAATCAGTCTCATTTAGCTGTGATTGTACCTGAAATAAACATTGGTGAGGGGAAGCTGAAAGTACCAGATTATAAAATGTAATATAATCAGAGCTGAGCATTTTGAATATGAATCCAGAAGTAGTTTCTGGAACAGGTGAGAAAAACTACAAAGGAGGAAGCAAATTTTGCATCACAAGAGCCAATTGTGTCAGGGGCAGGAGAAACAAGAGATTGATATACCACCCCTGTGTTTGGCAATATTAAGTGTGAAGAAGCAATAGTAGTTAAATATTCTATTGTGAATCATACAGCCACATACTCTGCTTAGTTACCAGGTGGGAAAATCTGAACATTTTTCTAATTTTTTTTTACTTTTCAAGAACAGTTAATATACAGTATTATATTAGTTTCTGGTTTATATCCCAATGATTAGACATTATATAAATTACTAAATGATAGCCCTAATAAATCTTATAACCATCTGATACCACACATAGTTATTAGAATATTACTGACAATATTGCCTATGTTGTACTTTATATCCCCATGATTATTCCGTAACTGCCATCTGGACATCTTTGTTATACCTTCATTATGAAGAAATTCTGAAGTATGCCCATATATTTATCAGTTGTGAGAATTTCCCTACTTTAAACCTAACCCTTGGAGTAAAAATTAAAATTCTGGCATGTAAATGTATATAACCTGTCTCCAGACACAAAACGAAAGACAGGTATAAAAGTAATGCTAGAAAAAGTGATCAATGCCTATGGCTTTTAAGGAAGTTTTCTATCACTTTTGGAAATAGAAATCACAGCAAAGTGCCCTACTTTTCATAAGATGTTAGAACTATGTAAGCAGCTAAATTTTTTCAATGAGTTTTATACAGATTGAAGATGACATTTACCTGATTGGTAAACATATTTGTAAACTGGTGTGAGAGTCTGGATGCGGCCTTAACACATATACAATGGGATCAAGCAAATTAGAGACATTTATTTTAAAGCAGTTTGGGTTTTTTTTTTGTTTTGTTTGTTTTTTTGCTTTGTTGAGTCTGAAATTAAGTGGCTGATACTCCTTTTAAATGAATGACTGAGTTGTTGAATGAAAGATGCATGAAAATCCAATAGATATGATAATGGGATCTTCAATAATGTTTAACTGAGTTCATGATGCTAAATTGGTAAACAATGTTTATGAGAAATGTTTTAAATATAACTAATGCTTGGTGATTTTTGTTTAGAAGTCTTACCAAGGATTCACTTCAGAAATAACAACAGTTGATAGAACCAAATATCTTAAGAGGACATTTTTGTTTCAGAAACCTTGTCCTTCTAGAGAAATTGATAAATACTGTACTTAGATTACCTAATTTAAGGTAGTTAAAATAAATATCTATAATTGTAAATAAAAGCACAAAACATTTCAATGAGAAATGAGTAGGTATGGACCAGTTACCA
Organism: Micronycteris hirsuta; assembly: GCA_004026765.1. NCBI lineage: Eukaryota > Metazoa > Chordata > Mammalia > Chiroptera > Phyllostomidae > Micronycteris > Micronycteris hirsuta. The sequence goes on along the minus strand of PVJI01009962.1, from coordinate 21,488 downwards.
ACACTTTGGGCTGCCTGAAATTTTCAGGTACTGAGCATGTATTCAAAACCAGAAAATAGAAAATCTAGAGTCCTTGGCATAAAAATGTCTAAGAGTTGACCAGTAGGTTACTTTGTAAGATTAATTGTTGGCATATTGGGTATAACTCTGATGTTTTAAGTGATGGTTGTTCCATATTTAGCTGTAATTTGGATGTGGTTATGTTAGGAAATGAGCTGTGTGTGTTTATGCTGCCATCTTGACCAGAAGTGGGCTACCCTCTTTTTAACACACCAGTCGTGTAATCCTCTATCATTTCTACCAAGTATATCTAAACAAGGGCAGAAACTCCTCCTGTGACCAAACGGTCCTGTATTCCACCCATATTTAGTCATTTCTTCTCTTAACAGTAACTGAGGAGTATTATAATATTGTGTTCTTTAAACAAAAATACATTATTTATGATTAAACTTGCCATAAGCTTATAAAGCATATATGGGATAAAGATAAAACAAACCACACACACAGTTACTTTTGATTACTAATCCAGCCCCACTAGAATTTTGGATATTATTCCTGCTAGAAATAGCTCAATCTGTTGTACTCCTGAACTCCAGTCAGATCTGGATTTCTTCTCTCTGATCTTCTTACAAAGTCAATGACACTTGCAGCCTGCCTCACATATTAAATCTACTCAGTGCCAAGTTCTTCTCCCAGGATGCGTTTGGTTCACTTGCTGTGAATTTCTAAAAACTCCCTATCTCCTATATCTTTTCCTAAACATTAAAACATCTGAAGACTGCATTTCCCCTACCTGCCCTCTACCATAGCCTCTTTCTCTTGCTTTACTTCTCCTTTTTATCTCTAAGCCCTTGGATAAACCTTTGTATGGCTGCTCCTCTATCATGTAACAGTCTCTGACAACCCCTGTTGTACGTCTGCTGCATAGTATTAACAACCAAAGACCAGCTGTACATTTCCTACTTCTGTTTTTCTGTAAGTTATTTTGACTCACCTATTCTAGCATTTTACATAGAAGGAAAATTCTCTCTTTTATGGAACAAAGAACTAACTTCTTAGCTGAAAACCAGACAAGCGGGAAAAACTAACTTCTCCAGAACACAGGCCAAACTTTCTGGGGACCAAAATGAACCCCAGTACTGTGCCTCTCGTGAGCAGACAGGGCCCTACCCTTTGGGGAAAGAAGCAAGGACTGGGACAGCAGGCTAAGCAGTAGGCTTCCTCGATTATTCCCCCAGGCCACCACACAAAGCTCCATGAGGGTAAGCCCCTGTTTCTTTTGAACACACGATTTCCTGCACTTGAGATGTTATCTAGGTAGCATATTAGCTGAGGAAACCATGCATGAATACATGACTTATATACAGTCTACAGAAGATTCAACAGATCTGCCATGTCCCCAGAAGTGCTCAAACATATAGGAATTGACATATTTGTCACAACCAGACCCCTTCTCCTTAGCTTTCTCTTTTAAATCCAACCAATGTTGAAATCATTACCTCTTTTTTAATTTAATTTTTGTTGTATTTTTTCTATTACCATTTAGTCCCCTTATGCCTCCCACACCCTAGCAATCACCACACTGTCCATGTCCATGTTCATGAGTCCTTTTTCTTTTTTGCTCCACCCCCCTACGTCACCCCCCCACTAGCTGTCATCCTGCTCCTCATCTATGAGTCTGTCCCCATTTTTCTTGTTACTTCAGTTTGTCCATTAGATACCACATATGAGTGAAATCATATGGTATTTGTTTTTCTCTGACTAATTTATTTTACTTAGCATAATGTTCTCCAGGTCCATTCATACTGTCACAAAGGGTAAAATTTTCTTCATTTTTAAGGCCAAGTAGTATTCCATTGTGTAAATGCCCCATAGTTGTTTTATCCACTCATCTACGGATGGACACTTGGGCTGCTTCCCCATCTTGGCGATTGTAAATAACGCCGCAACGAACATAGGGGTGCTTATATTCTTTGAATTAGTGTCTCGGTTTTCTTTGAATATATTCCCTGAAGTGGGATAGCTGGGTAAAATGGCAGATCCATTTTTTTTTAAATCAATTTTTTGAAGTATCTTCATACTGCTTTCCTCAGTGGCTGCACCAATCTGTATTCCCACCAGCAGTGCAAAAGGGTTCTCCTTTCTCCATATCCTCACTAGCATTTGTTTGTTGATTTATTGATGATAGCCATTGAATTCAGCACCTCTTAAGTATAACCTATACCACCCTTGGAGTCCCATTGCTGCCTCACCCCCAACGAGATTCTTGGAAACACCTCCTTGTGTCACCGTAATACAGAGACCATCTTGGTGTCCTAGGCTAGCTGGTCTGGAGTCTGCACAGCCTTTTCATGGGGAGGGTAACAATAATGTTCATTGGTTTTCTTTCAATTGTGAAAACAATTGAATAGCACAAAGCGCTAGAAGGATTAATTAAGAAAATAGAAATTCACTGCTAGTGGGGACCAAGAGGCTTCCTGAAGGCTGGTATTCGAATCAGTGGCAAAGAAAAGCTTTCCATCTTTCCCTGTCTCTGCCTCCTGCTTTGAGCGCTGTCAGGAGCAGAGCGACAGCTTCTCTCTGCGCCCGAGCAACAGCGCGCTGTCCTCGAAGGGCCCTTCGATGGTGCCTCTGAACTGAGGGAAGTTGAATCAAATGAGCAGCCAGTGTTATTTGTGACTGAAGTAAGGCTCTGTAATGGAAATAAAAATTGGCATGACTGGTGTCAGTTCTATTCACATAGGAATTCTTTTCCTAGAAATTTGTAGTAATTTTTAAAGATCTAGTCCATAGAAAATGGAGCTGTTAAATACATTTGTAGTGATAGCCATTGGAAATTATTTGTTTCATTTGCTGGAAACTTAATAAAAAAGATATAATTTGTTCTGAAATGTGTGCTCTGAGTGGAATGATTGATATTCCTCTTATTGTTAGAACATCTAGAACAAACTCTGTTTGCCCTCTTTAAACTTCAAGAACATGGGAGGGTAGATAATTTCCACTTGAAAACTATAAGAAAAATGGTATCCTCCTTGAAATGACACCAAAATGGCTGAAATTTGAATTGCAAAATTTCATTAAGCAACCCGAAAAAAGATATTACCATTAGCTTCATGTAAAATAACTTTTGTAAAGGTTCCCATGTTCACAAAGGAGTAAAGTATAAAGAGAAGAATTTTTTAGTTGCCTGCTTCAAAAACATATGAGTGTGCTAACAAGACATGTGGCTGTGAACAGCTATTGTCAAAATGTTGGTGAAAAGCTGCTCTTCTCTGCCCTCATTAATGAGTAAAATAGTGTCTGCATATGGGCATTTAATGACAGTGTTTGATAATAGAAAAATAACTTCAAAGAAGAGATGATGATGGCTGCGTGGCTGCTTGGGAACAATTTAACTTTCTGAGAGATTTAGTCTTGGTTCTTTGTACCTTGTTTCCCTTGAAGATCAAAGTGTCTGTGTCTTCGGGAGGTGACTGCATTCGAACGTACAGGCCGGAAATCAAGAAAGGGAGCTACAACAACATCGTCGTCAATGTGAAGACACCTGTGGCTGACAACCTCCTTTTTTATCTTGGGAGTGCCAAGTTTGTAAGTCTAATAGTCAGCTTTTCTTGCCTTATTGTGCACATGTATAGTCAGAGGTTAATCCTGATAGTGTGAAAGTGTATGGAATCCAATAACATGGTCCCAGGATCGTGTAATATAGCCTTTCAGACTTGAAAACCTCAGAATCTTGCCTCACGAAATTCTGAAGGGCCCAATCAAGTTAGCAGACAAATGAAATGAGGAACGCTTTTCATAGTACTTACACATATCTGCTTCCATGAGTATACCAGAATTCATTTTGAATTATTTTTCCAGATCCAGCTATTTAAAAAGAAAAACTAATAGGAATAAAGCATGGGATTTTTTGGGGTTTTTGTTTGTTTATTTGTACTTTTCTCTGAGAAATTATAATGAACTTTCATGATAAATGAAAATGGCAAAATTGTGTACTAATTTTTTGCCAATGAAAATTTTTCTGAGTCATGTTCAGTTTATGACTCAAAGAAGTTGTAACTAACAGAGCCCACCAAAAAAGTTCTAATTCCTTTCATTTAAACTATTTGACTTTGTAATGCATGGCAACCTTCCAAAATGAATATAATTTTTCAACAGACTACTCATTGCATCGGTCAGTACCTGGAATTCAGGTGAGAAGCTGGGGGTCACCTTGTAGAAACTCATACCTGACCCTTCAAAAATGTCAGTGCTCTTGGAGAAAACAGTGAATTATGAACCCAAGTATTTGTTTTTATCTCTACCACAAGTATCAGGGAAAGTATCAAAATAGTCCTAACTGGAATTGATTAAATCGACACATACACCTCAGCAGTATGGACAACTGTGTTGCCTTAAAGATACAATGATAAAGTATTATTTAACCATACATAATAGTAGTTCATGTTGCTTGGTAATTTTGTCATGCAGCTTTTAATTATTTCACATATCTGTAAATGGCACCTGGTAAAAGAACTCTGCTGGCCTTCTCTCCCTGGGTGCTTTATACATGATATGTATTGTTTTTGTGTTTCTCTGAACTAGATTGACTTTCTGGCTATAGAAATGCGTAAAGGCAAAGTAAGCTTCCTCTGGGATGTTGGATCTGGAGTTGGACGTGTAGAGTATCCAGATTTGACTATTGATGACTCATATTGGTACCGTATTGAGGCATCAAGGTAACTAACTCAATAAAGATTAAAATAAATGACAGAATTTTGAAGTAGTTTCCAAATGTATAAGAAAACTCCTACCTTCTTGAAATGGAGTTTATGTGATTATGTGTGTATGCATAATTATGTGTGAATTGCTATCTTTGTAGCATCTATTAGGAACTGACAAACCTTAGAGATCTTGACCAGATTGACTGTTTACTTCGGAGCCCCTTTTCTGTCTGTCCCATAGAAATGTTGAAGTTGTTTTCAGTCACACAGTCACATCTGAAGAAGTGCTAAGACAACTCACTCGGAGCAAACCAGAGCATGAGAACTGCCCTGCATGCCCGTCTTCAGTGCACACAACTCCTCTTCTAGTCTACATAGTCTATACTCCAACCTCGCCTATGGGCATGTGCGCTGTCTAAGTGCTGGCATGGATGCTTAAAGTGGGAAGCAACAGGAAATGGATTCATTCTGTCTTTGAAGCCATAATTCAATTAACTTGTAGCAGTGTCTAGATTACTTAGAGAAACCATTCCTATCCTTAAGACTTCCTCCTCAACTTCTCTTTTTTCCTAATTCTTCACTGTTTACTACACCTAAAGCAGCTCCTAGTTAAGAGGTATCACTAAGTGCTCAGGGCCACAGAGGCCTCTGATCACCAATCTGGCAGTTGTTGAACCTGGGTGATGGATACATAGAATCTCATTCTACACTTGTATGTTTAAATTTTTCCATAATAAAAAATTTAAAACAAAACTTAATGAGAAGCCATAGCTCAATTCCTTTGTAAGATCTTCAGAAAACTGTGTGTGTATGAAGGAGAGAGAAAAAGAATAATAGACACAGTGTGCCTCCACAGGTCGTGGTAAGGGTGGGGGCAGTCTGTTTTTTAAGAACCTAAGAATATTTGTATTGACAAAGTAAGGTTCTTTATCAGAATAGATATATTCTGTTAAAGAAGAAGAATCTTATTTGATAAATTAATTTTGTTGTTTCCATGTAGTTCAGTTAATACTGCACCTTCAAAGATACAAAGATTACTAAAACGAGACAGCAGGGAGAGAAATATGCCACTAAAGCTTTGTTATGACAGCTCGTCTCAGAAAAGAGACCAGATTTTCTTATTTAACAATTCGTGGAAATCCATCACTTTTTAAAGAGAAAATGAAATATCATAATAATAGCTTTCAAAACTATATTAATTAAATTTAAGAGAGAAGTTCTTTTATACGATTTGTATCCACAACTCTGAAGACGAGATATTATACAATATACATTAAGATGGTGTGCCAAACAATAAAAGATGCACAGTTCCGGGAAGACTACTTCAGCAAATCTGAATCCAAGATATAATAAGGGATTTTAGGAGAAATTATGCAGTCTATAATGCAGAAGGGTTCACTTGCTGAATTAAATTAGACAAAATGCTAAATGAAGTAATATAAATTTGTTTAAATAGCATGTGTTGGTAAATAGTAAATTGTTTTGTGAGCCATAAGAAGAAGGCTTTTTGTTTAACCAACAGCAATTTCATCATCTAATTGCTGCTGTGTCATTTTGTATCAATGGACACCCAGGATCAGGGTGTGCCGCTCCCTGGTCTTGGCTGACTCCAACAGGAAGCATCTAGCAAAGATCAGACGCTGGGTTTTAATCTGCAATTTAATGAATCCAGAATTTTTGAAGTGGAACACCCAGTTAACTCTCAAATTCCAGAAGTGCCTACATTTAATACTTTTTCAACCTGAAGCTACCAGAAAGGTGATACATAATTCACTTTCTGTATTTCCTTCCACTTCCTTTCAACACGTACCCCGGAAGAACTGGGAGAAATGGAACCATTTCTGTGAGGGCCCTGGATGGACCCAAAGCCAGCATTATGCCCAGTACATACCATTCAGTGTCTCCTCCAGGGTACACGATTCTAGATGTGGATGCAAATGCAATGCTCTTCGTTGGCGGCTTGACTGGGAAGTTGAAGGTAATGTGTTCTTCCCCATCCTGTTTACCTCATCTTTGTAGACACCTCCTGACATGATTAGTTAGGGAGAAGCATGGCAAAACTCCATAAAAACTCAACCACTTTCTACTTAATTTGTATTTTTGAAAACAGGAATTTATGTTGAGTAAGAATTTTCTTTTTTTAATATTTAATAGTGGAAGAACAATATGTTAAGCCTATGCATATTTATTTAAATACTTACCTTGTTGTCCAAATCTGTGGCATCAATTTTTGTACATTCTTGTTTTATTTGCCTCAAAAGCAAAGTGGTTGTTAAATATACTTTACTTTCTGAATCAACTTGTGATTTAGTGATATGAAGTGCTATAAAGTTCAAACTCACATCTAATTAAAAGGTTTATGAGTACCTTGGGAAATATCACTGGAGTCATAAACTTTCAAATTGTGATCTGATTTTAAAAGTTTTTAAGTTGCTCCTCTCCTCATTCTTATAGAATAATGTACTTAACATTCGTATTGCTTCATGGCAGGTCCTTGTACATTTCAAATCACAAAGTGCCTGCATTTTCAAGAAGCTCATGCTGATTAAATGGAATTAGTTGTTGGAAAATGACCTGTGGGTGAGATGTAAGAGCATAACCAAATACAACAGTTAATCCCGGGCTTCTCAGAATCATCCCGGGATGAGATTAGTCAGAAAATGTGAAGAGCCAGGGTGACCCTGAATTTATGAGAACTGAACCTTCTTCTAACTGAGGTTGTTTTATTGGCTTTGTATACAAGATGTGACTCTAAAGTATTGTAATTGATTCTACAACTATACACTAAAATCATTCTCATTTCTTAGAACTGCATATAAATAT
>PVJI01009962.1:0-13862 GCA_004026765.1 Micronycteris hirsuta | reverse complement strand
GTTTCTTGATCCACTCACAACTTTCTTACAACAATCTCAGGAGAAAATAAAACATGCAAATGAAATCTATAGAAAATCTTAATGATTTTGACCAAGAGTTTCAAGGAAACTGCCAAACCTGAATATGAACCAAAATCTAAAAACAAGTAACTAAATCGACAGGATGATGAAAATCCAACGGAGAGGGAAAATATATACATGTATGTTTTTAGGATGCAGGAGGGCAAAGCAAAAAGCAAGTAGCATCCACAAGTAGGATAATCAAGCTCTGGAAAATTACGAGAGCTGTTGACTAATAGCAGAGAATTCTGAGGACTGCCTGACTTACAAATGCCATCAGCTCTGATCAACATTTTCCGACCTGACAGTGCCCCTCTTCTCCGCAGCAAGAGGAAGATGTACAGGTTCATGTGCTAACTCTAAGACTGTAACTACACATGTTAACTATTCAGTGACCATCCTCTTACATTTGTTCTAAAACCCAAATATGTCCATTCACTCCCCCTCAACCCAAGACTATTTAGAAAAATGTGGATTCGCTTTGGCAAAGTGTTTCTAAAGTTATGGGCACCAGAATAGAATTACACAAATAGAATTTACGTGTAATATGTCAAGGCCAAAAGGAACAGTTGTTTAAATTACAGCAAGGTTCTCTACCATGGACTGCGTTGTTCCCCCTCTTTCTGACTGTGTTATGTACCAGGCTTAAGACCTTTCCCTATGAGAAGGACACCAGGCTTGTCATTCAACAAATATGTATTGAGCCGTGATGGGATCTCAGGCCCTGGGCTGTGTCTACCAGCAGACCACACCAACTCGGCCCCTTTGCTTACAAATTTACTCTTTCCTTCATTCTTCTGCATGGGAAACCTGCTTGGGCATAAAAGGAAATGAAAAATTGGGGACAGCACTATCATAGGGTACATAACTTATCTGCAAGGGGTGCATTAGTTAATACATACCCCTTCTTATTTGGAAGAAATCTCCTTAGTGGTGTAAGAGCACAAACATTTATTAAATACTTTCTGTGCCCGTCACTCTATATGGAACCATAAGTAAATTATCTAATTTAACCCTCCTAAAAAATCTCATGTTAGACACACACAAAATAAAATCTCAAAGAAGATAAGCAGCTCACCTCAAGTCAGAAGCTAGGAAGAGTTTATTTATTAATGGCGACACACTGATATAGCACAAAATAACCAGGATCTGTGAGGATGTGATATGGGTAAAAGATGAATATGTACACAAGGAAGATTATCAGAAAGAGTAGATAGTAACTATTCCACATTCCACTGCTCATAAATCCTATGGGTGCTCAAAGATTTTTAGTGAAATGCTAAATTCTAACAAATATCAAATTTCTCTCTGCAGAAAGCTGATGCTGTACGTGTGATTACATTCACCGGCTGTATGGGAGAGACATACTTTGACAGCAAACCTATAGGGTTGTGGAACTTCCGAGAAATAGAAGGTGACTGCAAAGGATGTACCGTCAGGTTAGTTGAGATGGCCTGGCCTGGGCATCACAGAAGCTTTAGTTTCTTTGTGCACCACTCCACTGTCACATGGTCACATGGATGCTATGGAGCGGGCTTGGAGTGATTACAATCAGAGGTAGATTTACCATGACGCCAATCAAAGTTCAAGTCCCTTCCCCAGTTTCTGCAGGCACTTTCCAAGGCTCCGGAAGGTGCTTTAGCATCACTTTTACATGGCTACGTGGTTTCGTAAAGTGTGCAAAGGTCAGGTATTTTAACCTCAATTAGTTCAGACCACTGTCTCTTTCCACGCAACTTCTCTTCATTCATGTCCAGGAGGTTTTTCGTGTCTGTAGATATCCTGTAGTTATAATTTATTTTTCTTTTTTAATAATAATATTCTTTTTTTACTTTATTTTATTTTTATTGAATGTATTGGGGTGGCACAGGTTGCAAGTGTACAATTCTATACTCTATCGTCTGTACACTGCCCACCACCAAAAGCCAAATCTCTTTCTGCCACCACTTATTCCCCATTTATTCTTCCACCTCTTTTTCCCACCCCTTTTCCCTCTGGCAATCACCATACTGTTGTCCTTGTCTTTTCTTTTTTACTTCATCCCTTTACCTTTTTCACTCAGACCTCCCCTCCCCTGGCAATCATCAGTTTGTTCTCCATGTCTATGAATCTGTTTCTCTTTTGCTTATTTTGTTCATTAGATTTCACATATAAGTGAAATCATATGGTATGTGTATCTCTTTGACTGGTTTATTTCACTTAGCATAATACTCTGCAGGTCCATCCACACTGTCACAAAAGGTAAGAGTGACCTTCTTTTTCACGGCTGAGTAGTATTCCATTGTATAAATGTACCCAAGCTTTTTATCCACTCATCTACTGATGGGCACTTGGGCTGCTTGCAAATCTTAGCTATGGTAAATAATGCTGCACTGATGAACATAGGGGTGCTTATGTTCTTTCAAATTAGTGTTTGGGGTTCCTTCAGATATGTTCCCAGATGTGGCATTGCTGGGTCATAAGGTAATTCCATTTTTAATTTTTTGGTGTAACTCCATACTGTCTTCCACAGTGGCTGTACCAGTCTGCATTCCCACCAACAGTGCACAAGTGTTCCCTTTTCTCACATCCTCACCAGCACTTGTTTGTTGATTTATTGATGATAGCCAACCTGACAGGTGTGAGATGGTATCTCATTTTGGTTTAATTTGCATTTCTCTGATGATTAGTGACATGGAGCATCTCTTCACATATCCATTGGCCCTCTGTATGTTCTCTTTGGAAAAATGTCTGTTCAGGTCCTTTGCCATTTATTAATTGGATTGTCTTTTTTTTTTTTTTAGTGTTAAGTTGTATAAGTTATAAATTTTGGAAAATAATGCTTATCAGATGTAAGCATTGGTGAATACATTCTCCCATTCGGTGACTTGACTTTTGATTTTGTTGATGGTTCCCTTTGCTGTGCAAAAGCTTTTTAGTTTGATATAGACTCAGTTGTTTATTCTTTTTTTTTTATTTTGTTTTCCTTGCCCAAGGAGATATATCAGAAAAAAATATTGCTACAAGAAATGATTGACATTTTACTGCCTATGTTTTCTTCTAAGATTTTTATGGTTTTGTAACTTACATTTAAATGTTTAATCCATTTTGAGTTTATTCTTGTGTATTGTGTAAGGAGGTGGTATACTTTTATTTTTTTGCGTGTATTGGTTCAGCTTTTCCAACACCATTTATTGAATAGATAGTCTTTACCCTATTGCATGTTCTTGCCTCCTTTGTCAAATGTTAATTGACCATAAAGCCATGGGTTTATTTCTGAGCTTTCTATTCTCTTCCAGTGGTCTACATGCCTGTTTTTATGCCAGTACTATGCTATTTTTATTACCATGGCCTTATAATATAATTTAATATCAGCTAGTGTGATACCACCAACTTTGTTGTTCTTTTTCAATATTGCTGTGGCTATTCAGGGTCTTTTGTGGTTTCACATAAATTTTTAGAATATTTATTCTAGTTCTGTGAGATATGCCATTGTATTTTAATAGGAATTGCATTGAATCTATAGATTGTTTAGGGTAATATGCACATTTTAACGATGCTAATTTTTCCTATCCATGAATACAAAAATGCTTACACTTGTTTGTATTTTCCTTAGTGTGCTATAATTTTCTAAGTACAGGTCTTTTACATCCTTGGTTAAATTTATTCCTAGGTACCTTATTTTTTGTTGTTGTGATTATAAATGAGATTGTTTTCTTAGTTTCTTTCTGATAGTTTATCATTAGTATATGAAAATGCAACTGATTTCTGAATATTAATTTTGTATCCTGCTAGTTTACTGAATTCATTTATCATTTGTAGCAGTTTTTCAATAGGGCCTTTAGGATTTTCTACATGTAATATCATATCATCTGCAAATAATGACAATTCTATTCTTTCCTTCCAATTTGGATGCCTTTTATTTTTTCTTCTTATGTGATTGCTGTGGGTAGAATTTCAAGTACTATGTTGAATAATAGGGAAAACAGACATCGCTGTCTTGTTCCTGACCTTAGGGGAAACACTTTTAGTTTTTGCCAATTGAGTATGATGTTGGCTGTGAGTTTGTCATACATGGCCTTTATTATATTGAGGTGTATTCCCTCTGTTCCCACTTTGCTGAGAGGTTTTTTTTCTTATAAGTAGATGCTAGATTGTATCAAATGCTTGTTGTGCATGTTTGTATTATCATGTGATTTTTAACCTTCTTTATGTTTATATGATGTATCACATTTATTGATTTGCAAATATTGTACCAAGCTTGCATCCCCATAATAAATCCCACTTGGTCATAGTGTATGATCTTTTTAATGTATTGCTGGATCTGATTTGCTAATATTTTGTTGTGGATTTTAGCATTTATGTTCATCTGGGATTTTGGTCTACAATTTTCTTTCTTTGTGGTATCTTTATCTAATTTTGGAATTAGGATAATGCTGGCCTCATAAAATGAGCTTGGGAGTCTTCTCTCATCTTGAATTTTTTGGAATAGTTTGAAAAGGATAGTTGTTCTTTGAATGTTTGGTAAAATTTACCTGTGAAGCCATTCAGTTCGGGACTTTAGTTTGCTGGGAGTTTTTTCATTACTGCTTTGATTTCATCAGTTATAATTGGTCTATTCAGATTTCCTGATTCTCCCTGATTCAGTTTTTGAGGATTGTATGCTTCCAGGAATTTATCTATTTCATCCAGATTTTCCAACTTGTTAGCAGGTAATTGTAATAGTTATCACAATTCTTTGTATTTTTGTGGTTTCAGTTGTTGCTTCTATTTTTCATTTCTTATTTTATTTATTTGGATTCTCTATATTTCTTAATGAGTCTGGTTAAAGGTTTATCAATCTTGTTTATCTTTTCAAAGAACCAGCTCTTGGTTTCATCGATCTTTTGAACAGTTTTTTAATCCTTATGTTATTTATATCTGCTCAAATATTTATTATTTTTTCTTCTACTTACTCTGGGATTGTTTGTTATTTTGTTCCTAATTCTTTTAGATCTAGGATTAGATTGTTTATTTGAAAATCTTCTTGCTTCTTCAGGTAGGCCTGTAATGCTATGAATTTCCCACTTAGCACTGCTTTTGCTGTTTCCCATAGATATTGTATTGTTGTGTGTTCATTTTCATTTGTCCCAAGGTAACTGTTGATTTCTTCCTTGATTTCACTGCTGATCCATTCATGTCCCCTCCCTACCAATCCACAGCAGTACAACCCAGTGGCTTTCTGAGTCCCCAGTAAGAGTCTTGGAGAAGGACATGCCCCAAAGTTCCCAGCTCTGACTAGCACTTCTTTCCCCCTAAGGAACTGAGCTCAGCAGGCTGGGGCCAGTGGGAGTTGGAAGGTCATATCAAAAGAGTCTCCCACTGGGGGCGGCACCTGCCAATCCTACAGGAGCGGGGCGAGACTGGCCCCCATTCCAAAGCCACAAAATGGCTGAACCTCCACAATTCTCCTCAGGGCCACACAATCCTGATCTTCTTTATAATGACTCCTATTTTCCCTGAGTCGCCCTCCCTGTAATGGATCCCCAGGTGAGTGTCCTAGAGCAAGATCCTCTGCCTTGGCGTTTTAAGAGAGCACCTGGGTTTCTAGCAGACTCCCTTCTCTTCCAGGTGGACAGAGTCCCTGCTGATTTTCACTGTCAGATGCTATGCAGGCTCCTCTTCCTGGCTCTGGTGCTCTGGGTTGGGGGTTCTGGCTTGGGATTGAGGCCCCACACTCCTCAGGGAGGACTTTGGCAGTGGAGTTATCCCTCCAGCTCCTCAGCTGCAGTACATGGCTGCAGGGCCAGCCCCCTCCATATCTCTGCCCTTCTTACCAGTCTCTATGTGGCATCTTCTGTAAATCTTTGGTCATAGTACCTCTGTTTAGCTATCTTTCAGTTGGTTATTGAGGTTGATTGCTTTATAATTTAACTGTAAATCCAGTTTAACTCAAGGAGGAGGTGAGTGTAGCTTCTATCTCTTCTGCAGCCATCTTGGAATCCTATTTTTTTTTCTTAAAGAGAGATTTTCTTCAAACTAATTAAGCCTCACAAAGCCTGGATTCACGCCCCCTATGTTTTTAACAAAATGTTGAACTCTAGTGCAAGTTTTAGCTTCTACAGGACTTTTCAAATAACACCTAAGGTTCCTTAAGTGTTTCAAGTAGAAAAACTCATGGGCTTTAAAGATTCTGCTTAAGTGCAAAGGAGAAGGAACCAAGATAAGCCAGGAAAAATTGCCGTAATACATATCATCAATTATAAGAGAGAGGTTAAAGTATAGGTATTTTAAAGTATTTAACAAGCAAACAAATGATACATGGAGAATAAAAATTCTTAGATAAATCTGAATAGAAGATATACAATAATTAGCTATCAAGGGAGGATTTCTCAGCACAAAAAAACTTAGGCTCACTATTCAACTGTGCCTATAACAGTTTTAATTAAATTAAATACATACAAACATAATATATATACATAGCAATTCTAAAATCAATAGGTGTTAAGGAATTTACATTTTTTATTTCCAATTTAAAAGGTACATGCCAGGACCCAAATTCCCCATTAATGTGGCAGAGTGCACTTTACATATTTTTCTCAGCATCTCTATATTCTCAGAGAAGTATTCCCCCCAACTTCTCTCTCTAAAAGTTTTAATTTACAACTTCCTATTTAATCTTGTCATTAAAGACTTGTCAACGTGGCATTGAGGACAGTTTGCAATCCTGACCCATTTAAAGTGATTTGGTTGATAACCTCCAATAAAACCTAATACAGAATTTTGTCTCTAAAAGTTCTTTCAATGCAACAAAGACAATGAAGTCCACATTAATATTCTACAACTCACAAACAACATCACCTTTCCCTGAACATTTCTCTGGTAAATTTATAAGTAGCATTTTTGAAAGCTTATTTATCAAGAAAAATCAAAAGCATTTAAATGTCTGTTCAGCAGTGCATATCATATCAAGATAACATTACAAATTATCAACTCTGCAAAGATCTCCATGCCTTCAGTATATAAAGTATTATGCAAATTAATACAAATATAGTAGTATTCATCCATATAGATGTAGGGTTTTTTCACAGGTCACAGAGATTTACACTTACAACTTCCTGATGGGATGAATAAGCCCAGTAGTGGCTATCAGGAAATGTATAGCCAAGAAGGGAGAAAAAGAGAAACACTAAAATATCAACATATGAGACATAATAAAAATCCCTTTAAAAAGGTGCATTCTGAGTATACCATGATTATTCACATCAGGTTAAGAGCATCAAGATCTGCTTTATGGAGGAGGTGACATTTGAGATGGGCCTTAACATAGAATAATAGTCTAGAAGGAGAAGGCAGATAGAAAGTGAAGAGTATTCTGGTCCCGGGGACTAGTGAGAGCAAGGTTGGGAAGACCGGAAAGACACTGTGTTTGTGGAAAAGTGAGTAAAATCTGTTCTGCTACATCACTTGATTCATAAATGTGAATTCGCTCATGCAGGATTGACAAATGAGAAAATGATTTCAGAAAGGGACAGAAGTCATATAGGTTCTTACACAGTTCTTCCCCCCATAGTAATGTCTGCACCCATAAGTAAAGGCAGCTGAGTGAGTGCCAGGTATACCCGCACAGCTGCGGACGCCAAGCGCAGGGTACTGGACTCAAAGCACAGCCTGTGTGCAGTGCCCAGTCATGCAGGAACGTGCCCTGGGTTTGGCCAAGGCTCTGTCTTAGAAGTGTTCAATGCCCTGCTATCCCCCATGGTTATGCTTTAAAATTGTTTTTATTTATTTTTATTTATAAATTCATTTAAATTATAATTTACATTTAATGTCGTTTTATATTAGTTTCGGGTGTATAGCATGGTGTTGAGACAATCATATACTTCACAAAGTGCTCCTCCTGATATTTCTAGCACCCATCCGGCACCATACCTCGTTATTACAATATTATTGACTGTATTTCCTGTGCTGTACTTCTCAGTCCCTTCACCATCTTCCCCAGAGTCCCAACACCCCTCCCCTCTGGCAACCCTCACTGTGCATTTTTACCACATCTGTCAGCAAGCAGGGTCAACCTTTCTTTACATTCCTTGCCATCAAACTGCCTTCACCTATCCCTTTTAAGGTAAAATTCTGTTTACTAAAATAATTATGTATTATTTTCAACATACCTTTATGCATGATGCTAGTATTTCAACCAAGATTGTTATTGGGGGGGTTTTTTGAGTTCTCCGATTACAAAGTTGCATAAATTTTGAGTGACTTGCCCCAAACCTATTTTCCTATAAGCCTTGGTATTTGTAGAAATAATTTTTATAGGACTCTTGGTATGTGTTTGGTGAGTGTTTTCTTTTCAGGAGAACATGGATCACAACTTAATATAAAAACAAATCATTCTAGTTTTAGGGAAGAAGTGATTATATCAGCAAGATAAAAAAAGATGAGGCTATAAAACAGACTGAGAAAATTTTAAAGATGATTTTAGAATGTCAGTTTTAGAAATTCACATCTATCCAGGAGTCAGTAGTAAGTATATAATTGTGTTATGCTTTATAAAGAGTAATCTTTCAGGGATATTAAAAAAAAAGTGTATCTTACTGTTTTTTTTAATTTCTGAAAATCACATTAAGATTAAGGTAGAAAGAATAATGACTACAAGTAAAATTTATTAGCTGAACACTGAAATGATGATGAAATGCTAACACACTAAACCCCAACACACACCTACTTCTACAATCAACAAGCGACACGAGGGAGGACGTGGCGGCTCCCAGTAACACAACCAGTCCTCACTAACGTGACCACACATCGAGTTTCAGAAGAGAAACCAAGACAAGTTAAGAAATTTAGTGTTTACTAATTATAAAAAGAATAGTTACTTTTCTTGGTAAATGAAAAGGAAAACTCTAGTGTAATGGTAGATTTTTGAAGTAGTATAGACTATACCTGGAAAGACTCATTTTTTTCTGCATCTCCATGTCACCTGTTTAAAGCCAGACTTACCTGGTTGTGGCCAATGAATTAAGTGAAGGAGGTTGTGCTACATGTATATGTTTAGCTGTTCTGAGAATAAAACTCTTTCCTGCAGATGTGCCTTTTGCATGAATAGGAAAATGTGCTGTAGCACTGGAGTAGGTCCGGCCTTAGAAATCATTCCATAATCTAATCCTTTCAGCTCACATCTGAGAAATTGAAACCTGAAGTTTGGCGTGACTTATAGCGGGGCCTTAGTGAGATTCCATATCAGATTCCAGAGTCCCTGCATCGAATTTGCTATTTTTTAATGGTATCTTGAGGGAATAAATAGATCAAGGACATAAGGGTATCAAGGTCCCAGTGTTTTTGTACAAGAAAATTAAAATGTGATATTTTTGTTTTGATTCTAACACTTACCCTGACATTGAGGTTTTAGATTGTTTTTATTTTTGTTTTTTAAGTGATAAATAACAATCCACTGGGTCAAAGCATCCAGAAAACTGTCAGCAGGGATCCTATGTTCCTTTCTGGTTGTCACTGGTAGCATGGCAGTCTGCAATGTGCAATTCTAATACTTGAGAACTTCAGAGAAACTTCTCAGTGAACTGTACACTACATCCTCTTTTCTCATGTAATGATCCAGAAATTAATAAAGTTGTTGTAATAAGGAAGGCCAATAATAACCAATTTGTTTGCTATTGATTATACTGTTAATAGGTTGATTTAGTTCCTCAAACTTTTAGTTAGCATTTTCCTTGAAAATTGAAAAGCATCTTTAAGTTTATATTAGAAAAAAATGAACACATTTGATCTTATTTCAAATTAGATATAACTTAAAATTATAATGACCTAATTATGAAAGACACAATAAGACTCCTTCCTTTTGTCTTGAGAATTTTATTCTTCTGTGGTTCAGGAATAGACAGGAAGCCAACTTGTCTAAAAGATGTAACAGCTCTTTGTCCACAAGTCCATAATATTTTTCCACTACTATTTTTCTCATTAACCAAGGTTTTATGCAAATAATATTCTAAGCCCTTGTTATGTTACAATAATATATCTGTACTGTATCTCAATATCTCCTCTCTACCCTCAAGGTATTATAACCCTCCAACTTTAGAGATTCAAATACATGCTAATATGCAAATATTTAAAGTTTAAAAAGTATCTCCACAGTTGAGATTACTCTGTAACAACATCAATTAGATAAATAGATAAATGATATATAACTTCTCATTCTAAAAAGAAATATTTTTAAATATTACATTTACAAAACTTACCTTAGATATTCTTTAATTATTCAACCAATGTAGTTTCTGTGAGGCAATTTGCTATCCTAAAATCTCCTTAGCCAAGTATCATACTGGATGCAGAGTTAGTACCTGGCATGGAGCGTGGTCCAAATTTCTAGTTGGTCTCACAGATCTTATATTCTAGTAAAGAGGACAGATCAACAAACACACAAATAAATGGAGGTGTCCTTCATTGACTGAATTTAGTCTGTCCCAGAAAAACCTACTCAGGTATGTTAAACGTATTCATGTAGTGAGTACCCATATTCCATTATGGGTTTTTTTCTTACAACTCTAAGTTTGTACTTTTTGACCACTTTCACTCATTTCATCTAACCCCCTTGCTGTTATGTTATGTATATTAGAAATGTAATAATGCATTTTAGCCCATTCTAAAACACCACTAGTTCACATCACTGAGGCATAATTAAACATCAGTATAATCATCTACCAAGTACTTTAGTAAAACACACACCACTTAAAACATCAGTGGCCTAGTTACTAAACATCTAATGAAGTCCAAATAATAGATGGTGGTTACTTGGTCTAGGACGGTGGCCATGGTGATGGAGAGACATGGAAGTATAGAAGGTGTATTTGATATTGTTTATGCCCTACAACAGCTTACAATTGAGTCTCAGAAGATAGTTTGATGTATTGAATACTGATAGACCAAGTAGACATTGTCTGATTCATATGAAATATCTCTCTTCAGTCCTCAGGTGGAAGATAGTGAGGGGACAATTCAGTTTGATGGAGAAGGCTATGCGATGGTCAGCCGCCCCATTCGCTGGTACCCCAACATCTCCACAGTCATGTTCAAGTTCCGAACGTTTTCCTCAAGTGCTCTCCTGATGTACCTTGCCACAAAAGACCTGGTAAAGACATGCACAGCTTATCTTCTATGATTGAATTTTTTTGTTTCTTTTCCCTAGTATTCTAATACAATTATTAGTTATTGTTAAATTATCAATTATTGTTCAAAGGAGTCTGTGATAGCCAAGAATGAGTGATGCAGATAGCACATATATGCTTTCATTGATAATGTTAATTGCAGATACAATTTAATTATTACTTATTTTCATTATAACTCCCCATATAACCCTTTAAGAGAAGCACCCAGTAAAGATTATTCCAGTATGGAATCACAAAGTAGTAAAACTTCTTCCTTAGTCTTCTTCTATAGACCTGAGTTGAAAGATGATTCTGAATATGCTCACTGTTTTTTCCAGGTCAGTATTGCTTAGTAAATTCTTTCAGGGAACATACTTTTTAGTTTGCTTAATACGTTTTGAAAAGAACCCACTTTATCCTCCTGTTATAAAAGGACACATCCCAGTAATTTAGTTGTAACCATTTGTACCATACTATCACACCTGCAAATATTCACAAAATAGCAATACCAGTTCTATTTTCAAAGTGGAGTTCAATTACCAATCCATACATTCAGTAATTCAGCTATAAGGCCCTACTAGAAACCCCACAAAGAAAGCGACTACCCATATATTTCTCTGTGCATCTAATCACTGGTGTACTTTTACTCTGTTAATAGAAAGACTTCATGAGTGTAGAGCTCACTGATGGACATGTAAAAGTCAGCTACGATCTGGGCTCAGGAATGGCTTCCGTTGTCAGCAATCAAAACCATAATGACGGGAAATGGAAATCATTCACCCTCTCAAGAATTCAAAAACAAGGTGAGTTTCTATAGTAATAACGCACTGTGAGCCTTAATCATGTTCTCCAAAGCTCTCATGTGCCTAATCACGAAGAAGACCCTGTCTGTAATTTTAGGTACTCACAAATTCCATGAAAAATGGATGCAGTCATTTCTTTGGCTTAGATTATAGGTGGTTTAGGTTAGACATGACTGATTGAAGAGCCAAATTGTTCTCTGTCATTTTCTTTCGAAACTGAGAGCTTAATTTAAAAGCATAAAATTGTCTTACAACTTGTAAAATTATATCCTGTAGTAGGTTTGAAAAGGTTGTGTGCTTTTTTTTTTCTTCTTCCTTTGCTAAGATATTTGCTTTAGAAAGGCCCCCAGGTAGAGTTGTAGAGGTTGTTACATCACAGCTACCCATCCTTTGTTTTTTGAAATGCCAAAAATTTGTGTGTGCAAATAAATGACTAAGAATGATGTAACATTTTCATGGTTCCAAGATATTTTAAAAACATGTTCCTAAACATTATCTAATTTGTTCATATCAGCAGATATTTTGCTCTGGTGTTAGAGAAAGAGAAACGTAGACTTAAACATCACAGATATATACATATATTATCACAACCAAGAAAGAAATCCTAATCCATTAGGTTTAGTGTGCTGCTCTTTTTTTTAAAGATTTTATTTATTTATTTTCAGAGAGAGGAGAAGGGAGGGAGAAAGAGCAATGTATGGTTGCCTTTCACATGCCCCTTACTGGGGACCTGGCCTGAAATCCAGGCACATGCCCTGACTGGGAATCGAACCAGGACCCTCTGGTTCCTAGCCCGCACTCAATCCACTGAGCTACACCAGCCAGGCTAGTGTGCTGCTATTTTATTTAAGTATAAGTTTCCCAGTTCTGTGCACTATCACATTGCTAATATCTGCAAATGAATCTTTGATACTTCTGTTTATATAATCAGACCTAATTAATTTTGACCATGCCAAAGTAACATTTCATGGAAACTTAAGTTTAACTTTGCACCATCCTTCATTCTTGCATTTAATGAATATCTGTCAAGCACTTACTAAGTATTAGGTTAGCCAAACTTTATTTGGTCTTTTTTCTGTAAGATTGCTCTAGTAGTTCTTCGTTGTCTTTAACTTCATTTGAAACAATTTTGTTAAATTGAATTGTGGTAGCTGCCGGGTCAGCATGCTTTAAAAAAAAATTATCAAAATTGAATTTTTCTTTAGCCATTTTAATATTGAAGATAGAAGAAAATATACAACATTTTTGGCATATCATGCTTTATTATTTCAAGAAAGTTAAAAATTCAACTGAAATGCAAAAAAAAAATTTGTGCAGTGTATGGAGAAGGTGCTGTGATGGATTGAATGTGTCAAAAATGGCTTGCAAAGTTTTGTGCTGGAGATTTCTCAACGGACTGTGCTCCATGGTCAGGTAGACCAGTTGAAGTTGACAATGATCAAATTGAGACATTAATTGAGAACAATCAACATTATACCACATTGGAGATAGCCAATATACTCAAAATACCCAAATCAATAAAGTTACTGGTAAAAATGAAAAATATGTCTTTTATTTTCTAGAAAAAACTGTATAGACTTTTTGGCCAATCCAATGCTATGCAGGATCTAAGTAAAGTCTATGACAAGTTCTTAACTTCAAGGAGCTGGCGGCCTAATGGGGCAATAGGCAAGCAAATCAACAGTTAGAGGACAGAAAGCTAATTGCTGTGTAGAGATATGCTTAGCAGGCTAGAAATCTCAGAAGACAGAGACATTTAAGTCTAATAGAGAGGTCAGTGCCCAGGGGAGACCCCTGAGGTGCAATCAGAAGTTGAGGAGTTCACGGGAGGGAAAAGCACCGTTTGACATTTCAGAGAAGTAAAGTGAGAGTCTGGAGT
>PVJI01009961.1:0-62576 GCA_004026765.1 Micronycteris hirsuta | reverse complement strand
GACCAAATAATCACATTTAATTTATGCTCTGAAAGTCTACTTTATTTTTTCAAGATTTTACTTATTAATTTTTAGAGAGAGGGGAAGGGAGGAAGAAAGAATGAGAGACATGTCGATGAGTGAGAGAAACATCGATAATTTGCTTCTCACACAACCCCAACCAGGGACCTGGCCCGCAACCTAGGCAAGTGACCTGACCGGGATTAGAACTGGAAAGCTTTCAGTTCGCGGGATGACATCCCAACTGCTGAGCGACACTAGTCAGGGCCCAGTAAGATACTTTAGATAATACAGAATTGTACTGATGAGTAAAGTTATCACTTTGAAAAATACAGTAGTATGTAGAATAGTAGGGGAGAAATCTTGTCATCTATTGTTTGAGCCATTTTGGTGAACCTTTGGTTCACAAGGCTTCATAATCATATCAATTTACTATGACCTATTTTCAGTGAATAGTTTGATCACAAAGTTTCATATTTCTCACAATCTGTTTTCCCCAACTCCAAAACAGATGTTTCCACTGATTATGTACACTTAAATTTTCATTTCCTAGTAAACATAAATAGTGACTAGAATTCATATGTCCAATGATATAATAAAGACTACAGGTCCTTTGCATTTTCATATAAATTTTACTATCAGTTTGTTAATCTCTATTTAAAAAAAAAAAAGCCTGCTGGGATTTTGATTGGGATTAAGTTGACCAAGAACAGAATCAATAAGGTCCCAGAATGCAGTCAATATAAAAATTAACTGTTCCACATTTGAGAAATACACGGAAAATAAATTTTTAAAGTATTACTTGCCATCAAAATATTACCATCAAAACCAAAAATACTTAGAAATAAATTTAATGAAAATTGCAAAAGACATCTACACTAAAAGCTGTAAGACAACACAGAGATAAATTAAGGATGTAAACAATGTAGAGCTATGTTCTAGGATCAGAGAATGGAATATTGTTAAGGTGCCATACTCCTCCAATTTATATATGGAGTCGATCTACTGCCAATCAAACTCCGAGAGGTTTTTCTTTTTTAGAATTTGACAAGCTGATTCTAAAATTTATCTAGAACACCAAGGATCTAGAATACTCAAAAGAACTTTGAAAAATAAAAACTGGTTTAGGACTTAAAACATCCTGATTTCAAAACTTACCATAAAGCTAAAGTAATCAAGACAGTGAAAGAGTGATGTGAACAGACAATGAAACAGGAAAGTCCAGAAATAGACCCACACATATATGGTCATGTGATTTTTTTTTACAAAGGCACGCACATAATTCAATAAGGAATTAAATCTTTTCAACACACAGTGCTGGAATAACTAGATATCCATATGGAAAAAATGGACTTCAACCCTACCTAATACTGTACTCAAAAACTAACTCGAAGTAAATCATAGACCTAAACACAAAAGCTGAAACTATAAAACTTCAAGAGAAAATGAAAGAGCCCTAGCCAGTGTGGCTCAGTTGGCTGGACCATCATCCTGTACCCCAAAAGTTTGTGGGTTTAGTTCCCAGTCGGAGCACATACCGGATTGTGGGTTCAGTCCCTGGTCAGGGCATGTATGAAGACAACCAATCAATGTTTCTTTCTTTCTCTCACTCTCTCCCTCCCTCTCTCTCTAAAAAAATCAATGAACATTCCTCGGGTAAGGATTAAATAAGGAGAAGAAACAAAAGTCTCATGACCTTGAGTTAAGGTTAAGAACCCTTGCACAAAGAGACTGGCATGGCGATTGTCCGAGTGTATGCATTTGTCAAAATTCAGAAATGAACTAAAAGGGTGATTTTCTGTAAGTAAATTATATGACAATTTTTAAAAACTCAAGAAAATGAACATACTATGGTTGCACACAACAACACAAATGTGTTCCAAAACCATAATACTGGCAAGAAAATCAAAACATAATCTTTAAGTGATATAACTAAAATGAAGAGCAAGAAAGCAAATTCCATAAAAGTTTGCACAGTGGTTAACTGCGAGGCAGTGTAAGAGGGCAGAGATCGGGAAGGGGCCCAAGGGATAGGGCCCCTTCAAGTATGCTAGCATTTTTCTTTCTTTTTTTTCTGGGGGTTACATAAGTAGTTACTTTGTGATATTTCATTGAACTATCATTTATATTTTACATCCTTTTAAAAGAAAACAAGCCAAGTAACTCAGGGTAAATTATAAAAGTGATGTAAGAATATATATATATTTTCAGAGGTAGAAGCATTCATATCTTAGCTATATCATTTATTAGATGTGTGACTTCAGACAGGTTTCTTAACCTTCCTCAGCCTCAGTTTACTAATCTATAAAACAATGTATTCTGTCTTTTCTTGGGCAGTGACTCAAAAATTTAGACTTCTATATTTTATAACATTATAACGTGCGAATATTTTTACATCCATAAGCTGGAGGCTGTTTTCCCTAGAGAGTAAGGACACAAGACTGGTAATCTGGGTAATTCTGACATGGACTTATGACTAGATTCTAGAAAGCTCAACTCTACCAGGGGGGTAGACTGTTTATTTGTCTACATATTAATTAAAAGTCTATGTATACTCAGATGAAGAAGTTAGAATCAAATTATATAAACCAAGATTATCAGAATCAGTCCTTACTTTACTCCATTTGTTCTTACAAATAAATCAGTAACACAATTAATAAAACATATGCAGGAACAGTGTTGTTACTAGCTACATGACTACATCTTACTCAATACCAAGTTTCAGAAATCACATAAAAACAATTATTTCATATAGATACTTCAATTTCACGTACTAAGTTAGTCATTGTATCAGGCTTTACTCCAGTGTACCCTAGTACACAAAATATGAAATATAGACAGTGTGAACAAAGCAGATTGTTGGTTCTCTAATAAATGTAGAAAGTAGTATTTTTAAAAGTATAAAACTGCCAACTGCCAATTTTAATAGCAGTGATTGTACTGATATTTTTAAATTAAGATCTGAATAAATATATATATATTCTAGCCCATAATTTTCTTAATAAAATAGTTTTCACAATATCTGATCTCTCATGAATATACTTTTCTCAAAACACTGTCCCTCATATTTGCATACAAATAGCACCCACAAACAGGATAATATTTGTAGCATCCTGGTAGAAATTCCTGAAGCATGATGGGAACTTAATTTTTCTAAACTAACTGGATAACCTAAACCAGTGATCATGAAACCATCTGTAAGCAATATTCTAAATAAAATGTATTAATAAACACTAGAGGGTGCTCTAATTCAACAGTCCCTGTATGTGGCTTTGATCCCTGAAATGATTTTCTTGAATAAAGATATTCTTCAGCAACAACCATTTTTGCATCTGAAATAGTACATGGAGATAATTTATGAGACAAAATTCTTCCAGAATATACAACAAAACAATAGAATTCCACTGAAATCATTTTTACAGAACAATTATTACATATTTAATATCTTGTTAGGTGGAGAGAACAGAAACTAAGTACAGAAGAAGTATAAGATGGTCCTTCATGATTACAGAAAGTAACACAGAGTTCATATGGTTAAGAGAAGATATATCATATCTCATAGACTGAAGGTAAAAGAAATTACAAAGTGAATTTGGTAAAAGACATGGTAGCTCAATTTCAATTTTAGTTGCTAAGTATTAAGATAGAGTTAAGCTATTTTACAAAGGTATTTTGAAAGTCATCACTTAAACAGCAAATAAAAATGATATTGCTGTACGATATTGTTCCCTGTCTTAAGAAAATGCTTTTTAAGTCAACAGCCCCAGAAAATTGAAAAAGAAAAAAATCCAAGACCTTGAATATCCAGAATAGGAAATAATAAAATATCAATATAAATTTTCATAAAAGATGAATGTGTGCTAGTTTTTTAATTTATTCCTAAAATGTTCATAAGATTAATTACAAATCTTTAAATATTTCAAAACTGAAAGTAAAGTATATGTTGTTGCCTATTGGCAATCCAGAAAAGTTCCCTGGAGTATGAGTTTTCAACAGACAGCATTAGACAATCACAAATGACAAAGATGAATACCTTGGAAAACATATCACCTATGTATTTCAAGAAAGCGGCTATTAACTGAGGTACTATTTAATCCTAAAAAAGTATTTTGCCTTTAAAAATGTTTGCAGAGATAAAAATAGAACATTATAAATATTTCTAAAAATTACATACCCAAAAGCAATCAATTCCTCTCAACCTGTCTCTCTCTCACACACACACATCTACACATTTGTGTGAATGCACACTCACTGCTCACTCACATGCAAGAAGGGAGCTCTTGGTTTATACCTTGTTCTCATTTCTTTCCCTAATGAATTACCAAGAGCCTTCAAAACAAATCCTAAACAGTAGCACCTGCGGGTGGAGGGTCACTTCAAATTTACAGTGGTCCCAGATAAACTGTTGCAGGTTAACAGAATACAGCACTAGGGAAAAGCCAGAGATATAAATGAACCAGGCTCACAAACCACCCACACTCAAGAAACCAAAATACATGGTATTCAAAGAACTAATCGGATTGCTGGAGCCCAAAGAAATTCTGAACACAGAATTTCAGAACATTGTGTTATAGTCTGAAGTATGTAATTGGCACTCACTTCTCCTTTTTATGTCATCTGCCTTGCATTTGCCAGATTCCTACAGCCCTGATTATACTCTAAATGCCAACTTCCCTATTCAATGTCACATCAATTAATACCTTCTATTCAATAGGCAACAGCATACACATTCATTAGAGATTAATGTTTGAAATGTTCACATATCTGTCCTTTCAAGAAGGTCTTCTGCACCATTATATACACCTACATCAACAGAAAAATATGGCTCTGCGACAGCCAGTTACAGGGAACATTTTAGTGCTTTTTAACAAGTCTCAAGTCACACTGTTACAAACATTGTATTTTGGAGTTACAACATAATCCTAATCATGATCATAGCTTCTCACTGATATCTGTAGCTTTTGTCCACAAATGTGAAAAGCATAGGGCCTACATAAAGTGAAAATTGGGTAGAAATATGTAATTTTATTTACAAATACCAACTTTCATTTCTTACTCTTATGCTACATAAAAATTTACAAATTGTAAGACTACAATATCCTATACAAATCATAAGTTAAGAGGAATACCTGCTTTCCATGATTCCTAAATCCGGCTGCACACTAATAGTCTCTGTCGTAATTTCCACTTTGCGTACACTTCCAAAGAAATCCGTTATGAAGACGTTTTTAGGATCCCTCCGAAAAAGATCAGTGCGATGTCCAGGAGTAGACACACACAGACTCTTCGGACACACCTGAAACTGGAAAAAATATATAAGAATAATAAATACACGTGCACCTACGTATACATACAACTTATATTAAATCCAGTAATACAACACAGTGGACTGCACGGTATTTTGATAGCTCTCCCAACCTGAAGAAGCTACTGTTTCTAAAGCTAAAAGTTTCACTGCTATCATAGTGCTTGACATTTTAAGAAAGCTACATAGACATTAAAAACAGGTGATAAATGGAAAGCTGTCAGGGTGAGGGGAAAACATCCACCTTTTTGAACCATGTGGTACAAAGTATATTTTGAACCCTTCGATCTATGAGAACTCACATGCAACACCATGACAAGAGAATAGCTTTATTCCTGCATCTACATCCACCTTAAGGGGGTGATGCTCTACCCAGGTGGCTTTTTAAAACATTTTATAATCGTAAGCCTTCATTCAAATGTTTAATTCAAGTAAAAAATTACATAGTAGTCCAATACGTAAAAAAAAAAAAAAAAAGAAAGTAGAGGTGCAATGGCTCGCAGGAAGTTCCACTAGAGAATCCCCTCCCCACTAGAGAATCCCCTTGCTCTCCTGCTGTGAACCCATGGAGACCAGTCCATAAATTAAGTAACGTTCTTAGTTTATTCATGATGAAAATAAACCCACAGTACCTTCAGACACGATGCTCTACAGAATATAGTAAAAAAAAACATGACTTCATTGCTACACAGCTCTAATAATAATTTTTAAATTTATCTTATTCCCAATATTCCACATCAGTGAATTACCAAAGACAGACATATATTTACCAGCAAAGTATAAAAAGTACCAATCATTACATACACTTCCCACTGTTACCTTCCAGAACACAAGAATTGATTAAGACATGGTTCTGTCCTCAAGGCTTCTAGTCAGAGTAAATAAACACAGCAAGGTAGAAAAAAAGGTGATAGGTCCTAATTCAGAATGGAATAAACTTCTTATACTTTCAGGTTAAGAAAAAAAAGAGGGAGTGGGATTTAAGCTATTTTCTGAAGAAAAGGGACTACTGCAGATGAGGTATAAGAGCATTCCTAATAAAGGTACAGCCACAGAGATGTAGAAGGCAAATAACCTAGTTTGGCAGAAGCATGAGATATATGAGAAATATATCCCATGCACGGCCTTCTAGTAAGGGCCCAGGGCTGTAGCCCTGCCCATTGGTGTAGACAAGACCATCTAAATAGTCACGAACAAGACAGGAGAGGGGTGGGGAAGGGCAGAGCAGCTGTAATTTATGAAACAGTGCTCCAAGCACTGTGCTACACAATTTGTAGACATTCTCATTTAAGCTCTCCAGTAAGTTTGAGGCACATAAAAATTATTATCTCTACTTTAGACTAAGGCTCAAAGAGATTAAGTCATTTGCCTAATATCACACTGCCTTCCCAATTCAGGAAAGCAATAAAAGAAAATAGAAAGAAGTGATCAGGTATAAATTAAGAAGCAAAGAAGGAAAAAAGGCTAGGGGAAACTCAAAAAAATAAAATAAGGAAGGATAAAACAGATGAGAGTTTGAAAAACAAAATAAAAAATAAAATAAACAGAGATTGAAGTCCTAGGTATACTGTGAAGTCATTCCTATATGGGCAACTTGGTGAGCTGCATTAGTTACCAGAAGAAGAAAAGTATAATTGAATGAGCTTGGGAAACACTAAATAAATATTATCTTCTTCTCTGCTGCTAAAATAATCATAATTTGAAGTCATTCCTCCCTTCAAGAATGTTTATTTTATCGATCTGATTTTCTTATCCTCAGCAACATAATGACCCACAGGTCCTGTTAATTATTCAGCTTAAATTTCAATAATCTTTCACTTAAAGAATCTTCACCCTCTAGCTGCTTCCATGTTTATTACTAAAGACAAGGATCATCTAAGTATTCCAACTTCTGTACCTCTGCACCTATTCCATTTTCCTGGAGTATGCTATACTTCTTTTCTTCTTTCAAACCTGAAAATCTACCACTTCCAAGACAAATTTTAATCACTAATCCCGCTGTATTTAAAAGAACCATATAAACGTGCATTGTTGTCATGTCCTTCATTCATTCAATAAACATCCACTGAGCATCAACAATTACTATATACACATACAGTAATGGTACAGTAACACCAGTTACTATATGTAATTAATGTCCATAGGGTATAAGATGTATAAAGCATGATGATGCTTATACTTCTTATTTAAGAAACTCAAAGCCTCAAGAGAACATTGCAATGATAAACAATTACAGAGCAATATTAAAAGCATAATAAAGATACACAGCAAGAGTTACATGTTCAGAGACAGAAGAACTGCCTGGGGGATCCAGAGACTTCATATAACAGGTGATATTCTATAAATGTGCTCTTCAACTGTTACCAATGACACTATACATTTTTAAGAGACTAAACAAGTCTTCTAATTTTTCTGCCCCTGAAGCCCTTAATATAGTTCTCTGAATACAGCTTATACTCAACAATTTTTACTATGTACACATATCCAACAGAAAATAGGTATTATTACATAATATCTAGAGATATGTCAAATCACTATATGAGTATTATTTAACTCCAAGAAAATAGATCATTCTTACTGAACAAGAGTAAAATAATCATTCAACTAAAATTCAATTAATGAATTGAGGTGGAAAGGCTGGATGAAATTAGTAAGGAATGTTTATTTAAAATTAAATATTATAGCCCTGGCTGGTATGGCTCAGGGGATTGAGCTCTAGCCTTCAAACCAAAGGGTTGCCGGTTTCATTCCCAGTCAGGGCACATGCCTGGGTCCCCAGTAGAGGGCGCATGAGAGGCAACCACACATTGATGTTTCTTTCCCTCTCTTTCTCCCTCCTTTCTCCTCTCTCTAAAAATAAATAAATAAAATCTTTTAAAAAATCAAATATTACAGAGCCATAAAAAATAATGAAATCTTGCCATTTATGATAACATGGATGGACCCAGAGGGTTTTATGCTAAGTGCAATAAGTCAGACAGAGAAGGAAAAAAACCATATGGTTTCACTTATATGTGGAATCTGAAAAAGAAAACAAAAAAGAACAAATAAAAGAAAACAAAAACAGACTCACAGAAACAGAGACCAAAGGCATAGCTGCCAGAGGGGAGGGTGACCGGGTGAAGGATAAAAAAAGGTGAAAGGAATATAGTCAATAATATTGCAATAAGTTTACACTGTAACAGATGATATTCAGAATTAGTGGAGTGATAACATTGTAAGGTATAAAAATGCTGACTCACTATATTGTACACCTGAACTAATACAACTAATATAATACTGTATATAGACTATACTTAAATTTAAAAAAACTAAATAGCAATTTTGAGCAATAAAAAATTAGCTTCCTCGATGTTTCAAATATAATTTCAATGGAAGAAGTATTTTTTAAATTCATTAGACATTTAAAATGTGAGGTGCATTTATTGTGAACTTTTGAGACAAAATGTCATACATTACATAAAATGTACAATACATACTCCAAAAGAGTGAATAAACTTTAAAATTAAGGTAGTTGGAATTTAGGTGACTATAATTTTCTTACAGATAAAGTAGCATTAGCACGAGTTTTAATATTCAAATTCATATCAACTGTAACAGGCATAAAAATATATAATCTTAAAAATGTAATTAGCGCCCGGCTGGTGTAGCTCAGTGGATTGAGCGCGGGCTGGGAACCAGAGGGTCCCGGTTCGATTCCCAGTTGGGGCACATGCCTGGGTTGCAGGCCAGGTCCCCAATGAGGGCCATGTGAGAGGCAACCATACATTGCTCTTTCTCCCTCTCTTCTCCTCTCTCTGAAAATAAATAAATAAATTTTTTTTTAAAAAAATGTAATTAGTAAGTACAAGAGTCCTCTATTATCAAATTTGATAGCTTAGAGCAGTGGTTTCAGAATTTGCAGTAGAACCCCTTTAATAAATAAAAATTTACCTAAAAGGTTTCTATGTAATAAAAGAGATCAGTGCAAAGCTACTTGGCTAAAGTGCCAGAGTCCCATCTACTCAGCCCCCCTTCATCCTGAAGCCAAATGAAGGCAGGGACAGCGTCTGCCTCTTACACTAGGGTATAGCCAGTGCCTGGCCCGTGGCAGTAACTCAAGTAATATTTGAATGAATAAAAAAGATATAAATTAACTGGGGAAAAGTGAATGTCACTGATGCACAGTTATCTAGTCTAGAACTACTGTTTCAAGCTTTTTGCCTACTTTCAATGGCAACCTCAAAGTAGATTTATTTAAAAAAATACAGCCAGTACAAAAAAGTCAGGGGAAAAGGTGAGCTAAATTCATCAGGCCATGTCAAAACACTGTATTAGAAGTTGTAGGGTGCACAAAAATATGTAAGAAAAGTTCTCTCTCCTCCAAGAACTCCCATTAAGAAAGACACTCACACTCAATTATTAAGTCCAAAAAAAGATAAGACTATGATAAATGGTATAAAAGAGAAATAAAGCCCTGAAAACAGGGAAGAGTTTGGGAAGACCTCCAGGATCTGATCTGACTTCTGAAAAATGGTAGAATTTTTATGTGAATCTAAAAAAAGTACATTTCTGATAGGAAAAAGAGTAGAGCAAATAAATGAAAATAGAAAAGTACCTCAAGGAATAGCAAGTTAACTGGGCTAAATCTTTAGGCCTCTTGTAATAAAGAAGCAGATACTGCTGTAAAGGGAGATTCAAAAGTTTTCAAAGGCCACCGTTCAGCATAGGACACAGTACCCTAGCAGTATGGGGAATAATAGACTCCACTGATCACGTTAAGATTAGCATACCTATGCGCTATAATCAAATCAAGTAAACACTTACCAGGTCATTCATATTACTTTGGCTAGCTGGATTAATTTCTTCCAAAAATTCCAAGACATAATACGTGTATCTATCCATAAGGTGAACTCCAATTGCAGGGTCAGGCTGATGCTACGAAAAAGCAAAGCACAGACAACGGCGTATTATTCGGCCATAAAAAAGGATGAAATGGATGAACCTTCAGGGTATTACGCTAAGTGAAATAAAGCAGATGGAAAGACAGACACTGTATAATCTCACTTATACGTGGAATAAAAAAATAACAATAATAAAACAAGCTCATAGATAAAGAGAACAGATGGGTGGTTGCCAGAGCCATGGAGATGGGAATGGGTCAGATGGCTGAAGAGAGTCAAAAGGTACAGACCTCCACTTATAAAATAAAGAAGTCACGGGTATGTAATTTACAGCATGGCAACCACCAATAACACTGTAGTGTATATTTGAAAGTCGCCAAGATAGTAGATCTTAAAAAGTCTCATCACATGAAAAAAAATTCTGTGACTATGCATGGTGACAGATATTAATTACACTTATCCTGGTGATCATTTCACAAAATACACAAACATCAAATCATGTTATACACCTGAAACCAATATAATGTATGTCAGTTATACCTCAATAAAAATTTTTTAAAAAGTAAAGCAAAAAAAAGTATATGTCTAATAGCATCATTATAAAAAATGTTTTAAATATAATCAAAATTTCCTTCTAAAGTGTTGAAAAGTCTAAGAAATAGCAGATGTACTCATTAAACATGTAAGTAATTTGAGAAGTAGCTACGCATTCCAAAGACAATGCAGTTTACAAATCGAAAACTGTACCTACCGAGAGTGAATCTTCCCCCACTTGGCTACTAGCTAAAGCCATTATGTTGGGAGAGTAAAACCGCTCATACATGGATGCTCCTTGGCAAGTATCAATGATGAACAGCAGCTCATTATAGCTGAAAGAAAAGCCATGATATCTTTGACATGAAGCAAGCTGTTAATGATACAAAGACTAACATCTTTACAACACTTCTGTAACACAGCATGTTGAAGGTCTTAGTCATTTCATTAGTGAAAAATTGAGACTTTTCAGTAGTTCCCAATATAAATTTGGTATTAGAAATATTAAAGGTATAATCGTGACCTGGAAAACCACCTCAACAGGGAGTGGTTTTTGTGCCCAAACCCTCTCCCCTTCCTTTATCTATACCCCATAATTCAGAATCTAAATGAATACTGAATATTGAATTCAATGAACACATATTTGATATTCATGCTGCCCTAGAAACTGATCTACCTTCAGCCAAAAAAAAAAAAAGAAAATACTCAAAGAGCTTAAAGAGAGCTTAAAATCTAACTGGAAGATAGACTCTTAAACTGAGTAAGTGTTAAAAATATTTATTGAGCCCGGCTGGTGTAGCTCAGTGGATTGAGCGCGGGCTGGGAACCAGGGGGTCCTGGTTCGATTCCCAGTCGGGGCACATGCCTGGGTTGCGGGCCAGGTCCCCAGTGAGGGCCATGTGGGAGGCAACCATACATTGCTCTTTCTCCCTCCCTTCTCCTCTCTCTGAAAATAAATAAATAAAATCTTTAAAAAAAAAAAACAAAATATTTATTGAGAGCCTATGACGTGCCTCTGACACTAAGCTGGGAATACTAAGCCCTCACAGCGCTTAGCACCCAACGAAGTCAAATTAACTCCAAGAGGTCCGAGAGAGGAACACAGAGAACTCTAAAGTAAGACCAGTCAGGAAAAGTGATGTCTGACATGGCAGTGAGGAGAGAGTGCCATCTTATCTAACAAAGAAAGGAAAAACACATTCCAGCAAAGGGAAAAGCTTTTACTAAGGCACCTAAATGTGAATAAGTATAAATGTGTGGGGAAAAGGGGAATAGTTCTGTGTAGCTAGGATTTAGAATAATTTGGGGAAATGAAGGGAAATTCCTATCAGAAAGGTAGGAAAGGTCAATCTGTAAATAAAGTATCCCATATAAAGTCTGGGTCTTATATAAGTTTGAAAAAGCCACGGAAGGTTTTTTGTAAGTGAAAAAAATAACATAATAAGCTCTGTTTTATAATGAACTGCCTAACTAGCGAAAGTGGAAGTGAAAGTGGGGAGTAAATGCGTTTTCTCTGAGGTTTCTCTCAGACAATAGATCTAATCAAATAGCTAACACTGCACCTAGAAAATAAAGTGTGCAATCTTGAATCACACTATCTAAGCAGGTGACAGAAGGCACAATTAATATGACATTTCTTCTGAGACAGTAACAGTGGAGGGCCCTGCGGATCAGAAACATCTACGGTTAAGTGAAGCAGTACAATACTGGACCACTTGGGTGTAAATCCTAGGGCTGGCACTTCCTAGCTATGTAAAATTTGGCAAGTTACTTAATCTGTTTACCTCAACTTATTCATTTGTGAAAAACAGTAATAATAAAAGCATTTACCTCATGGAATTGTTATTAAAACTAAACCAGACAATACATGTAAAACACAGTGCCCAGTACCTACCACATATATTCAATAAATGTTAAGTTTTGAATAAGATAAAACCAGTAGTTAGCAAAATCTTCCTCCTCAATATTTCCATATGTTCTGCATATGCTTTTAATTCAATATTTTTTATTTTGGGGGGAGGGGAATTCGAGCTAAACAGGAAAACTCAAAACATTCTCCATTCTCTTCCATTCTCCCCTGAACTCCCAGAGCAAACAAGAGCCATAAAATGGAATTTCTCTTCTCTGTTAAAACTGATGAACTTCTGCCCATCCCGCCCCTCCTCCTGTCGTAACAGAGGAGCTGCCCTTAATCTTAAGGTTCACGTAGCTCTTCCTGCATTTGTCCCCTTCTACCTTCCTGGGAATCTCATACATTCTGCTTGAGCTAGTAATTCAATATTTATAATACTGAATTTGTAGCGTAGTTGTATACATATACCTCTGTTCTACATTTTAAACTCTTTCAAGGCAAAATAAGCATCATATTCCCCTCTGCACCATATGTTTAAAAGGTAACCCACAGGTGTTTATTGAAGGTACTCAAGTTGAAAGCAGTTCTATTGCTATTTTAAATTCACTTAATAAGTTCATATGACAACTTTTAACCAAAGGGATGTTGACCATTAAATTACTAACAATATATCATCCCTAATGTGAGTCAAGTTATAAATTTTATACTGATCATAATTTCAACATTTTTGTCAAAGAAGAAATAATGCATTGTTATCACAGTGGGGGCCAGAGAACGTGCAAAAAGTGAGAATAGGTACAAGATGGAAAACAAATGTAATTAACGAGGAATTTGGTTAATGGGACTCTTATTTCATCCAAGAAGGATGCTAAATAACAAGGTTAACTTTTTTCATGCTCTTTAATAACCCTGAGTTTTCTTTTAAAAATAATTCCATTCAGTTGAAATAACAAATAGAAATCTAAAAGAAATGATTGAAATAAATTAAAGTCTCATAAGACCTACAAATCTAATCATGGAAAAATTAGGTATTAAATTATCTTTTGAAAAGTAGCTATTTGCTAATTACCGTCTTTTCTGCCACATTTGTTCAAAAGCATCTGCAAGCTCTATGTTTGTAATTTCTTCAGAATCTTGAAATTTCAAGAAACCATTTCCACCATGTCCTTATAGGAAGAGTCAAAAAACATAAAACAGACATTTTTATGCACACTGCATGCATCCAAATATAAATATTTATTTCATTTATAGCAATTTTTAATATCATTTATTTTATATTCTAAAGTAAAAAATACTGTGAAATTTAATTTTATACAATTTGTAAAGAAAATAATGATAGACTATATAAATTAGTAGATACAGTACCTTTAAGAGTTTTTCTATTATTCAATTATACGAAAGCATGTTTATATTTTTTCACTGGTTCATTATGTCAGAAATGCGTTTCCATAGATAAAAAGTTCTCAAACACCAGGCAAACCTTTTCTGGTGAGAAAGGAGTAGAAGACACTAGCTAGTCCCATGGGATGTGAGCACTACTCAGAAGATGATACTTGTGCATGGAATGCTATACTACTAGGAAATGCAGTTATCACTTAAAAATTGATGGTTTTACTACTATCAAACACCATCCCAGAAAGAGTTGACCAGAAGATTGTGAAATTTAGAATGTATTATAGAGCAAATCTGCCTGGATTCTCATACTAGCTTATCCACTTAACGACTGTGTTATTTTGAACAAATTACTTCTTTCTATGCCTCAGTATCCTCAGCTGCAAAGCAAGAAATGGGGCAGCAAGACCATCATTAGCACACCTACATAGCTCCGTTGTACTGATCTTATAGAGGTATCTGCTGCAGGGCAGCGAAGTAGAAAAAAATGTCTATTTTAGTGTCCTCTCTGAATATATGTAGTCCTGTGAGCTCAAAAGTGGTTAGTGGCTATGTCTCTGTGGGGGGAGAAACAGTTCTCCCTCTCATTAGACAACTCTATGCAGGGTAAACAGCTTAGTAAATGTAAATATATACTGGGTTTCAGCTCCTACTCACACACTTACATGCCATGCACAACCCACGGTGTATCAGCTCTGAACATCAGCACCTAAATCTCTGGGCTGTTGTGAGGATGAAATGCGTTACACACAATGGTTCAGAATACTGCCTTATGTATGGTGCCTCGATAAACACTAGCTATTACCATTTTTATTATCATATTATAATTATCGACCCGCCTATTCTTTTCCTTAGATTGGCAAAATTTTTCTGTACAGGGCCAGGTGGTAAATGTTTCAGGCTTGTGGGTCCTCTGGTCTCTGTATCAACTACGGGACTCTGCTGCTGCAGCGTAAAAGCAGCCACAGACTACGTGCAACAGAAATGGGTGTGACTATGTTTTAATAAAACTTGGTTTCCCAGACAGGGAGCCCTTCCATGGGCCATAGCTTACAAAATCCTATGTTAGACTACTGGAATTTCTTCCATACAAATCAACCCAGAGAAAAAAAATACTGTAAAATCTCTAGTTTACTATTATCAAATAAAGCCAAGCTACCAGACTATACTTCATTCTAATTGCCAAAAAATCTTAAAAATTTCATTTAACTGTTAAAGTAAAATAAAATTTTTTCTGACTTAATTTACTCTGCTGAGTTAATTTATAGAGTTTATAAAGTGATTGAATTTGAAAAGCTATAAACAATTGCAGCATGATAGATAAATAAAAGTAAACTGCGAAGTAGGAGTCAGTAACCACCCTGTGTTACATCTATGAATCATTCTGCACCTGTCTGATCCTGTTTTATCATCAGTTGAATGGAATGCCCCCTGAAAAAAATTTTAAATGCCATTTGATCGAAATTCATATTTACTGAATACTACTGTAAGACAGGGCACTGGTGACAGAAGAATGAAAAACACATTATCTATCATTGACACCTCAGAGCTCAAAAGCTAAGAAAGTCAATAAATATCCAGACAAAAAAGTAATAGTAAGTTAAATGCTAAAATGGAAATTACAGATTAATAAGGCAGTGCAAAGATGAAAATTATCTTAGGACAATTATAAAATATATTATACATACCAGGAGACTTCTGAGGAGGAAAGGAGGCACTATTAACAATTACACCAGGACAACAGGTATAAACTAGAACTGTCCCAGGCAATTGGAAACATAGTCACCCTAGACTTAGAAAGGAAAATCACTTAGGCTAACACAATAAGGAATGATCAAGTAGGCAAAGTGAACTGAGAAGACATCAATAAGCAAAGTCAACAGCTTAAGCAAAGAATATGAGGACAGAAACAGTCCAATGCTTGGAAGGGAATTATAAAAAGTGCAAGAACTGAAATTAAATAAATAATGTATCTGCAAATACGTATTGTATATTGCATAGAGCACAAATCAATAAACAATATAACTACATTATGGAGGACTTTATCCACAGCAGTCTTCAAAGCAGAGACAGAGACGACAGGAGCTTCCATCAGGAGAGGGTGTGTAAAATGTATTTTCATGAGCCCCACTCCAGGCCAAAACTAAATCAGAATTTTAGGAAAAGGCCTAAGAATTTACACTCAGGAAATCCTTATGCACACTAAAAATTGAACTCCATCATTGGAAACCAGAGTCTTAAGAAGAAGAGGAACAGATTTGCAATTTCTATTAAACACTTTAGTAGGATGATTAACAGGAGACAAAGCTGAAGGCAAAGAAGCCACAGCAGGATACTAAGTAAAAGGTAATGAGTTTTACCAGCGTAATAGTAAAAAGAATAGAAATAAGAAACTAAAGGACAGCACAAAATGTTATAATGTTTTCAAATGTAATTCTAAGGTGTTATATATTACGAGAAAAAGAAACTATTTAACACATAAACTATTTTAACCAAAAATCATTTAAGGTGTTTAAATTTCTTTCCATGCAAATTCCTTATTGATAAAAGTAGCAATATATTGTATTATTAAATATATAAATCCTGAAATTACCTGTCATATAAATAAGAATATTGCTTCTATCATCAGAGAGAAGACGTTTTGACCGAGGAGTACTAGGTGGGATCCTCCCAGTTAATACCCGTAAAAAATTCTCCACGGTTACCTGAAAAAAAGCAAAGAGAGAGAGAGAGAAATCAGATAAAAAAGAACTTAGGAAAACCTGATAATCTGTCTTTACTTTTGAAAATATTCTTTTCCTTTCTCTATGTATTCCTTACTATAAACTGAAAATAAAACACAAAGAGAAATCAACTCAAAATACATTTATTTAAATATATACCTTAAAGTAACTGCCTCTACTTAAAAAAATACTACAAACTAACAAATAAAAAGTACTTAGAGGAAAATAAAAGTTATTTCTAAATTTAAAATTTTAAATGCTATGCAGTGTTGCAAAACCTTAATTTATAAATCTGCCTTCATAAGCAATTATTTAGGAAGATTTTAAAAAACAGAAACTTGTAAATAAATTCAGCTACATAACTACTGCAATTAATCTGTGCAACTACTTAGTCAATTCAAGATTAACCAGAAAGACGGGTCCATAATAAATTGCAGAAATAAAACCCTGAGGAGAGATCCATAAATAATCCCAAAGTTATTATGTACCTTTGACTTTTTTAGGGCATTTTGTTAGTTAAAGTTCATAAAGGATATCTTTTACAATGTGGTGAAGGCAGTGGGGGCAGAGGCATGGAGACAGGATAAAGGGGAGGAAAGGGGGGAAAAGGGAACATCTGGAATTGTGTCAACAATAAAAAAAAGAAAAGTATGGTACTTGGTAACCGTAACAAATTTTCTCTTGGTGAAATACCCACCCCCCCAAAAAGGCATACCATTTTAAAGCAGATTTCCCAACCTGGAATTTCTGGACCTCTGGGATTTTTTAAAAGCATATTTACAGTCATGGACAATGTAATGCAAATTTAAAGTTATATTATACAGATACAAATTTAAAAAGCAGAAAATATCTCCAGCTTTCTTGTTTGACTTTTCTCTAGATCATGGATATATAAGTGTATCTAAACGTGTGTGTGTGTGTGTGTGTGTGTGTGTGTGTGTGTTAGATGTTTGGTTTACCTTTTTCTCAGAAGACAGCAAATGTTAAGTAGTTTAATAGGACTTCTTATTGGCTAACAAGGAAGGAAAATTTTTGGTCTACATTTTATAATGACTAAACAAACAAGTAAAAATTCCAACATTTATTTAATCACTGAACAACATTTTTCAGTGTCTTCAAAGGGCTACAGCTACTTGCTAGATATAAGACATAAAATATAGGCCATTTCCTCAAGGAGCTTACAGCCTGGGAGGAGACAGACATGCTTTTAAAATTCCTTCCGAATAAGCCTAGGAACACAGGAAACTGTGTCTTACTTTTGGCAGGCTCTGTAAAAGAAGGATTATCCAGGAAGATTTCATCAAAGAACACTTCAAATTTTAAATGTATCTATAATCTACTAAACTTGAAGTTTCAAGGGAGAAAATACAGTATAATGCATTATTCAAATTTACATTTTTATTTTTAATCATATATATGCATAAAAACACTAGAAATATATTAAAAATGGTTACCTCTAAGCAGTGAAAATATGGGTGAGTTTTTGGTTAGTCATTTTAATTTTTCCACAACGAATATATTTACTAAAAATATAAAACTTAAAACTTTAGATCAGATATAAAAAACATAATACATTTACTATAAAAGAAACTCAACACATGAAACCTCTCTAAAATACTCTCATAAAAGCCAAGATAAAATTGTTTTATCCTAAATACATATTTAAGACATTCATGTTGTGACAGTTTTACTTATATATTGTTTCCTTAGCATGAACTCCAGAGACAGAATTATATCAAGGCTTTCGTGACAATTGTGTACAAAGTTTAAAGACAAAAAATAAGACTATTTTATTCAACCAGTGTTTTAGAGCTTAAAAGTAACAATAACTACATTTCAAAAATGTTGCTAAATCAAACAGTTTACCTCATGACTTCTATAATCTACTTCCACATCATCTCCATACACATTTAGTTCCATATTCTTGTGACTAAATACTGTGGCTGGCTTGGGGTTCCTAGGGTTGCAGGCCATGTCATCTGCAAGCATCAGAACAATGTGACTAGAAAAAAAATTCAGAAAATGTATTATTTAAATAAAACCAAAAAGTTACAAACAGACACATTTTATTTATATCGTGTAGCTATCATGTGCATTCTTTTCTTCATTAAAAATAACTCAACATAGGCAGCCCGGTCCAGACGCACGTTTTCTGCAGGGGCAGTGCAGCAACCACAGGGAACGAGTTTTCACAGACAAGCTAAATTGGCATTCAAGAGCAAGGGCCCTGGCTTCAAGTTCAAGATGGCAGAGTAGGAAGATCCTGAGCTCACCTCTCATTGACACCAAAACTGCAACCACACATAGAACAACTATCTCTGAGACCACCTGAAGACTAGCAGAAAGATTTTCTACAACTCCAGATGCAAAGTAAAAGCCACACTGGAAAGGGTAGGAAGGGTAGAGACTAAGCCTAGTCAGCACCTACCCTACTACTCATGCAGTAACTCTCAAGTGGGAGGGTTATCACACCCACGGAGACTGTCCCTGGAGAGCAAAGGGTCTGAATCCTAGCCTGGTTGGCCTGAACTAGGAAGTGGAGCCCTCATAACATCTGTCTTTGAAAACCAGCGAGGCTTACATCTGGGAGAGCCAAAGGGCTGTAGGAAACCCACGTTGTACTCTTTCCGAGTTCTGGCATGGAGGGAACAGTTTGAAAAGCAGCTAGGTCATACATGAAGGTGATACATTGACTAATTTTAGAGTGTGTGGTGGAGGGACAGGGATCTGTTGGAATTTGCTCATGCCATAGGTGTTGGTGGATACCATTTTTCCCCTTCCTTTAACCTGGCTGTTCTGACACTGTCCGTTAACCTTGCTAACACTGTTTGCCCCAACCTGGCATTTCCCTGAGGGCCTACCCAGGATAGCACCCCTCCAAAGCACTTCCTGCCCTGCCACACACAGTGGGCAGCATCACTCAGCACCAGCACACAGCAGTGTGTCTGCAACAGCAGGGGTGGGCTTTGCAGCCAGCCATATCAAAGCCTTGCCCTGCATTCCAGTGAGCCTGCAACAGTTGTGGCCAGGCCTCACAGCCAGCAGGCCAGATAGCAGTCTTGCCTGCTAGTGTGCCCATAGAAGTTGTGGCCCAGCCACAACAGGACGCTATACTAGTCCCCTCTCTAGACCATCTGGCTCTGGAAACAAAGGGGATATTGAAATTAGGGCTCTATAGGAAAATAAGGCCACTTTTTCAAGACCAAGAGATTTAGCTTAACTACCTAATACGATACATAGAAACAAACAGGCAAAATGAAGATAGAAAAGAATATGTTCCAAACAAAAAGACAGGATAAAACCCCAGAAAAAGAACTACATAAAACTGAGCTCAGCTGTCTACTAGACAAAGAGTTCAAAGTAACTGTCATGAAGATGCTCTTTCAACTGTGCAAACAAACGAAGAAACTCAGTTAGAACTTCAGCAACTTGAACAAAGACCTAAAAATTCTAAGAAAGGATAGAACAGAACTGAAGAACGTTAACAACTGAAATGCAAAAAAAATCACTGCAGGGAATTAACAGCAAATCTGATGACACAGAAGAATGGATCAGCAATCAGGAAAACAGGATAGTGGAAGTCACCCAACTGGAAGATCAAATAGATAAAAAGAATGAAGACAGCAAAAGAGACCTATGAGACAACATCAAGCA
Organism: Micronycteris hirsuta; assembly: GCA_004026765.1. Taxonomy (NCBI): domain Eukaryota; kingdom Metazoa; phylum Chordata; class Mammalia; order Chiroptera; family Phyllostomidae; genus Micronycteris; species Micronycteris hirsuta. Next base: position 42,233 of record PVJI01009961.1, on the reverse strand, counting down.
TGCTAACATTCGAATCATAGGGGTCCCAGAAGGAAAAGAGAGAAAGAAAGGGACAGAAAACCTATTTGAGGAAATAATGGCTGAAAACTTTCCTAACTTGGCAAAGGAAACAGACATCCAAGTCCAGAAAGCACAGAATGTCCCAAACAAGATGAACCTAAAGAGACTGACACCAAGACACATTATAATTAAGTTGTTGAAAGTTAAAGATAAAGAGAGAATCTTAAAAGCAGCAAGGGAAAAACAACTAGTTACATACAAAGGTATTCCCACAAGACTGTCAGCTTACTTTTCAACAGAAACTTTGCAGGCCAGAATGGAGTGGCATGATATATTCAACATGATGAAAGAAAAAAACATACAACCAAGAATACTCTAATCCAGCAAGGTTATCATTCAGAATAGAAGGAGATCAAGATTTTCTCAGACAAGCAATAGTTAAAGAAGTTCATCACCACTAAACCAGCATTACAAGAAATGTTAAAGGGAATTCTTTAAGTGGAAAAGGCCAAAACTAGAAATAAGATGAAAAAATATGTACTTGTAAAGGCAAACATATAGTAAAGATAGTAGACCAACCACTTATAAATGTAGCATGAAAACAATCAAAATGTCAGTAAGCACATACCTATCAATAATTACTTCAATTGAAGTTGACTAAATGCTCCATTGCAAAAACAGGATGACTGAATGGTTTTTTTTTTTAAAAAAAGGCCCCTAAATATACTGCCTACGCTGCCTACATGAGACTCCAGACTGAAAGACACACAGAAATTGGAAATAAATAAATGGAAAAGATCTTTCATTTAAATAGAAATGAAAAAAACAGAGAAGCTGGGATAGCAATACTTATATCAGACAAAAAGACTTTAAAACGAAGGCTATATAACAAGAGACAAAGAAGGACCCAACAATTGTTTTCTTCAGATAAGCCCCCAGACATGAAACAATTCAAAAAGATAAATGCACATCAGTTTACTGCAGCATTATTTACACTTGCCAAGTTACTGAAGCAACCCAGGCATTCATCACTAGATGAATGGATAGAGAAGTGGATGTGTGTATGCACATCCACGCAATGCACTGGGATGTTACACAGCCAGAAAAGAAACGGATCTTGCCATTGGCAACAACATGGATTGACCTGGAGGGTATTATGCTAAGTGAAATTAAGTCAGAGAAAGACAGATACTGTATCATTTCACTTAGGGGTAGAATCTAAAAAACTAAAATGAACAAACAGGAAAAACTGACCCATAAACACAGAAAAATTGATAATTGCCAGATGGTGGGGTGGTGGGGGTGTGGGCAAAAAGGCTAAGGGGACTAGGAGGTACAAACTTATAAATAAGTCATGGGGATGTAAAGTACAACATAAGGAATATTAATACCAATATCACAATAACTTCGTATGGTGATAGATGGGTAGTGGACTTTTTGTGGTGACCACTTTGTAAGGTATATAAATGTTAAATCTTACCATGTTCTACACCTGAAACTAATACAATGTTGTACGTCAACTGTACTTTAATTCAGAAGAGCTTTACATTTCAGAATAAAAATTAGACATGAAACAAAAAATAAATAAAAATAAAAATAACAATTATTGAGTACATATTTAACAGAACTATTTTTTTCATATCTTTATGTAGTACAAATTTTAAAATAGAGAAACTGAAGCAATCTGGCATGAATTTATATGTAGAATTTGAAGTCACTAATTTAAATTTTTTTCACAACAGAATAAATGTTATGCCATATAGAAAGGGGAAGCTGGAGGAGCTACACTGTCCTCCCCAAACATTGAAAAACAAATTAGTAATGTCGGACATTCTCAGGACTTACACAGTCCACGTTAAACTACGATATTCCAAAGAATTTGACTTTCAGAAGCACAAATGCTTAAGGATAGGAGACATGCAATCCATCGGCAAGTACAATCAGCATACCACAGAAACACATCTCCAATCCAACCACTCTTCACTGGCCCCACTCCATCTCCCTAATACCAGCCAGCCACCATCATCTCTCGACTAGGTGCTATTAGAATAGCTCCCCACCTGGCTTCCTGCTTCCGTTTGCACCTTTTTACAATTCATTCTCCTTACAACCACCAGGGTAATCTTCCTTAAATAAGTCAAATCATCAAACTTTCTTACTTTAAAACCCTCCAAGGACTCCCCACTGTAATTAGAGAAAAATCAAAACTCCTTACAATATAAGGGGTGTCAAACTCATTTTCACTGTGGACCACATTAACCTTGCAGTTGCCTTCAAAGGGCCGAATGTCATTTTATGACTGTATAAATGTTAACTACTCCTTAACAGTTAAGTGATAGCTTGGCGCTGCCACCAGGTAGAAACAAGGTGCCGGGCCGGATAAAACAAGGTGGAGGGCCGGATTTGGCCCGCGAGCCTTGTATGTGCCACCTGTGCCTTACATGATCTAAAAAGCTCAGTTAATTTGGTCTATATCTGTCTAACTTCAGCCCCTACCACCCAGTATGTTCATCTACAGCAGGGGTGTCCAACCTGTGGCTCACAATGGCAATGAATGCAGCCCAACACAGAATCGTAAATTTACTTAAAACATTACGAGATTTTTTTGTGATTACATGTCTCAATGTATTTAACGTGTGCCCCAAGACAACTCTTCTTTTTTCCAGTGTGGCCCAGAGAAGCCAAAAGGTTGGACACCCCGGCACTGACCTTTCTGTTCTATGAATATGACAAGCCTTTCCCACTTTAGGGGCTACTGACCAAATTTGACTTGTCTCCTCCCAAGTCTTCATGTCATTCTAATCTCAGCTAACATACTCTATTCTCATTGTGTGTTTTCTTTCCTACAGGTCACTTATAACCGGAAATCCCATCATCTCCCAGCAGCACCCCCAATGGAATATAAACTCTCTGGGGGCAGGGCTTTATCGCTCCCATTCACCACTGTGACACTCAGGCATCATAACAGGGCCTGACATACAGTAGGTATTCAATTAACAGTCACTGGATGAATGAAATATTTTCATTTTTGTGTATATTTTCTTTGAGAGAAATCTTTAGAGGAAATTATAAAATTCCTCTAAACTACTTATCTTGATCTTACCATTAAACCTGCTGAACATGAATCAGGCAATTCTTTACCATATATCTGACCTTCCCAAACATAAGGGAGAAATTGATGTGGCATATGTAACTAGTTTGGCAGGAGATAACAAGAAGGAAATGTTCTGCTGCATATGTTCCGAATACACTGAAGTTTAGAACTGACTCATTGTGAATTTTCTTAGAAATTGGCTAGATGTGTATTTTGAAAGGGCTCCAACTCTGCCACATTCAAAGATCAGTTATTCAGCTGTTACTGACTCATATTCACATAATTATGAAAGTTATTCCTCTTAAAATGAAAAATATCTTCTTTTTTAATAATTTGAGATAATTAAACTACCTTGTTCTGATTAATCGTATCTTTTTGTTACCAGCCATTATTAAACCAAACTGAACTGACCTCGCAATGTCAATATAAATATGAGTGTTCCACGAGGCCATATTTTTGGTTTAAGATTCACTATCTACCCAATGTCAGTATCATAAAACAGCAGTATTTTCAGCTTCAAATCATAAATTCAATCAATATTTTTCCACAGATAATTTTATTGGAATCTATTTTTGAATTACAATTGCCATAAAATATTTGTTTCAGGTTTTCCTACAGGTAATTTTGAGCCTCAATATAAGTACTGTAACCCTCTGTTAACATAATCAATATATCATTTAAAAATCATTATATTTGTGGGCAATAAATGAAAACCATGACAGGAAACAGATTGAATTTCAAAGGTTTAGAAGTCCAGCCACACATTCTGCTCACTGTTTGTAAAACTTGAGGAATGTTCAGAACTATTTGGTGAAGGGAAAAAAAACTCTCACTTGGTCGAAGTGTTAAATTATTTGTATAATGATATTTAAATATATACATGAGAGTAAATTCCTTAGGCTCAGAGCCCTTATAAAATTATAAATTAACAAAACTACCAAACTAATAATACTCTAAAAACATTAAATCCATGTGAAGGATATGTTATTTTGCTGAAACTAAATGACCACTGTTACCTTTAACAAGAGAAAGAGGTAACATCAGGCCTGGCTCTACGGTTCCTTTTTTCTATATTTTGACATCCACACTACAAAGTAATTTGATGATATGGGAAGTCTGTTCACAAAAATATGTGGTACAAAATGCAATTCGTAACTTACAGACTCTGTCTACTATTCAGGAGAATCATATCTTGTATTTAACTATACTTTGCCAATAAATATTCTTTGCACACCAGTTATCATGAGATCTAACTTGACTCCTTAAAGTCTCTTTTTAACCTGAATATCAGGTTAGCATCACAGCAGTGATTTAAGTCTTCACTGAGTGGGTATCAAATCACTGCTGGAATTAAGACCAACACAATCTACACTGAAGAAAAACTACTACCACCCAATAAATAACATTAGGAAGTTGTATCTTATTAAAACAAAAACCCTCAAATATGTCCAATCGATATAAGAAAATGGTAATTTTTACAGTTTGGCAGTCTTATACTACCAGGTGCGCTGTGCTGACTCAATTTTCACACTTTATTCACGCCTCTGCAAAACCTACATCACACAGCAAAGCACATGGTAATATGTCCTTCTTTCAGCAAAACCAGAAGAAAGAGTGAGCACTGAAATTGTATGAAGTTCAAACCGGGTTTGAATCCCAACAATATAGTGGTTATTTATATAGGTAGTTTTCACATTTCTAAAATCATGTACTCCAGTAAATTTTTTAAAAAATGTGAAAGCAAACCCACAAAAAAATCTACACATTTCTAAGTCATATGTATTTGCTGCCTTAAATACATATAATAAATACTAGTGAAGCATAATTTCTTTCCTTTTCTAGATAAAAAAAAGAAGCTGCTAATATTTTCTTCCCTTACCACTCTTTGGAATTAATCTAAATAGAATACCTTGATCATGCTTATATAGATTTTAGAGATCATAAATATAAAAATGAAAATTTAAAACTTGTCCAAAAAGAAACATATGTGGGGGAAAATGGTCTAAAATACTGTCCCATTATCACGTTTGCCAAACACTGAAGCAACAAGTGAGCCCTGCATCAGGACTGCTGGGCCTCTTGACCCACCTCCCTGAAATTCCTCCTGGGCCCATCCAGAAACCACTAACCAATGGGTAAATATATACACATTTTAAATAGGTGATTAATCTGTTACCATCATAGATCATTTGAGTATAAAATTTCAAAAACCCTAATTTTTCATTTATGATAGACCAGTATTACCTTAATAAAAATTTCACCAATTGAAATTTAAATAAATTACTGTATGGGTTAAAATGTCCTTAAAATGTTCACTTAAAATTGCGACACAGCCATGACTTGTGTGGCTCAGTGGGTTGGGCATCACTCCCACAACCAAAACATCTACAGCTGGATTCCTAGTCAGGGCACATGCGTGGGTTGCAGGACAGATCCCCCTTTGGGGAGTGCAAGAGAAAATCACACACTGATGTTTCTCTCCTTCTCTTTCTCCCTCCCTTACCCCTCTCTAAAAATAAATAAGTTTAATCTTTAAAAAAATTGCTATCCATTCTACAGCCAAGCTACTGATCAGGTACTACTACCGTATAGCATCTTTAGCTACCAGAGCTAGGACCACCAGCCTGCTTCTCTTCAATAACATCACCATTCCAACCTAGAACAGTGGCTGCAAGTAAAGCAGCAGACTGAGGATCACAGGGATCTTTGATGCTCTCTTAAATCTCTGGTTTCTGCTCACAGGTATCTCTTTTGTTTTCCTAACATAAATTATTCAGGATACTCTGTATATCATTGCTTCTTCAGGATTTTAATGGCTGTGGGACGAAGCAAATGCAGCAATTTTGTTATATTTTCATTAGCTGGATGCCAAAGTAATTCACTTTTAGGCTTTTCTTTCTCCTCTTCCATGTCTTGGGGAATCTCCACATTAATCTCACTACCAATGTACTATGAAGCTAATCATAGCAAATCTACTAGCTGCAAGTGCTAGACCATTAAGATTTCACAAATTACTTTTAACTCATCAAATGTCACACAATTGGAATTATTAGACTATATGATGCCAGGTACTCTGAACTTACATTATTAGAAATAAAACTAAAAAAAAAAAGCTACACTGCAGAGATAGGAAGCCAACAGCAGCACACTCACACATTCAAAGTCACATGTGTTTTAGTATAATATGACAACATTTATTGAGAACTTGACATATCTCAAGCACTGCACTAATAAAATAAGCACATTACAAGCACTATCTCATACATTAATTTCAAGAAACACAGGGTGGAGCAAAAGTAGGCTTACAGTTCTGAGTATGTGAAAGTTTATTCTTGTATTATTATTATTTAGTAATTATTGCATTATTTTCCGTACAAACAACTATAAGCCTACTTTTGCCCCACCCTGTATATTATCATCCCTATTTTACCAGATATTAAACTCAGGGACACTAAAGTTAAGTAACACATCACCGGTTGCACAGCTAGTGAGGAGTGGAGTCTGGATTCAAACCCACTTTGTTTAACATGAACATTAGGTTTGTTTTTTTATAATTGCAGTTTTCCATTACCATTTACTCTCCTTATTCACCCTTTCCCCACCCCACAATCACCACACTCTTATCCATGTCCATGAGTCCTTTTTCCTTTTAACTGCTCTGCATTACTCTGAGACTATGTGAACTGGCATCTGAAAGGATTTAATGATGTGCTGTTGTTTGATATTGACAGTTTAATCAGCTCCAGCGACTAACTTACATGCATGAACTCATTATTGCTATTTAATATTTATGGCATATGACATAAATATGCCCTTGAAATTGTAATTGGAACCATCCAGAGACCTTAGCAAACTGTCAAATTGAAGGTAGCACTAAAGCATATTATTTTCTCCTTTAAACATAATAAAATATAACTGAAAATTTTAAGTGCCCATTTAACTGCAAAAATTAGAGAACAGAACTTCAAAGAATCCAGAGGCTAAGGTTCTATACAGTTTCCAATCAATTTCCCAGAGCCCCGGCATCTTTCCTACAAAAGGCCCCGGGCTTACATCCGGCAGCTGGCCCTTCTCTCCCCAGGTCTTTTCGGCCACCAAGCTTGCCATCTTCACTCTCAATGCACCTGTAGCCTACACCCAGGTCTTCACTGCTTCCAAACACTCGCCAATCTTAACCAGTCTTCCTATAATAGAGGTGGGGCAACCGGCAGAAGTGAGCCACCCACTTTCTCCCCCTTTCCTCTCAAAGGTAAAGTTGTACTGCGAAGACAAGTGTTTTATCCTGTTCTTCCTGTTTTCTGTTGCTGAACTTCCCACTAACCAGTTCACTGACTTACTCAAGCACACCAACCTCAAGGCTCGGAATTCAAATCTGTGCAGGCTATTACCAAGATTAAAAGTTACTATACTTCTCATTTTGGATGGCTCACAGAAACAATCAAAATACAAAATGGTGCATTAATGAATGCCACTGATTTAGTTTAACCTATTTTTATGGGATAATTTTTTTTTAAATCTTGATATAGCATCTATAGTCCATCATAATAAAAACCACTATGTGCAATCTTTCACAAGTTCTCATGTTTGATAGAAATTTGACTTTTGCTAATTTTTCCAGTAATGATCTGTTCCAATTCAGCCAGTCTCCCCAACTCAACTACTTTTATGACAAGTGTCTTGGAATCTTTGTTAGCATTAGTAGATTTTAACAATCTATATGTAATCTCTTTAGCATGCTATAAGTAGTTTCTTGGGACTTTACCACAATGCCTGAATTACATATTTTGCCAGAAAAACACATGCAAACATCACTAATATGCCTTCTCTGATATATTTCCATTCTCAATGACAAGAAGATCAAAGTTTCTTTTCTTTTCCTCTGGGCATTATGCAACATAGTTTAGATATTTTCATGAAGAGGACCTGGATGGCTATGCTTATTCTAAAGTTATCGCTTTTATCACATTTTTAAAAAAAATCTATTTGAAAAGGAAGTAATATAGTGGTGGTGAGAGGTATTTTGCCACCATTGCTGCTTTTCATTTTGATTAAAAAAGTCAACTAGGACAAAAAGTAAAGGGGATATATAAAATGGAGACTATCACAGACAAAATAAAAAGTAATTAACTGGAAGAGAATACATCTCAATTGAAATTTAACAATTTTTTTAATCAATATAATGGTTTCATTGACATTATTAATTTTTTAAGGATTTTTATTTATTTATTTTTAGAGAGAGAAGAAGGGAAGGAGAAAGAAAGGGAGAGAAACATCAATGTGTGGTTGCCTCTCACATGGTCCCCAGTGGGGACCTGGCCTGCAACCTGGGCATGTGCCCTGACTGGGAATCGAACCAGTAACCCTTTGGTTTGCAGGCCAGCACTCAATCCACTGAGCTACACCAGCCAGGGCTCACTGACATTATTAATTTTATTTAACCATTCCATATTAAGTTGTGCAGGCACTTACTATAATATTTTATCCAAATTCTCAAATATGGATTCCACATTTCAATAAGATTATGAATAAATAGATTAGAAGTTATGGGAAAATGGAAACAAATTAAAATTACAAAATTAACCACTGTACCTCATTTCTGGAGAGTAAAAGAGAAAACAGGTTTAAATTCGGAAAAGACAAGTTAAACAACATGGTAAAACTTCCAAAAATATATATGAACACAGAATCTTAGTAGGCAAGCAAATTAAAAATAAAAGGGGAGGCAGAATTCTGGGTAATAAACTTCTAAAATTTCCCCCAGTTCTAACATAGGAGTGATGAGGACTAATATTCAAAATGCAGCTATCACGTGCTAGAGGTAATAGGGTAAGGTTCAAGGCGATGGGAACAAGTATTTGCTGAGTTGACTGTGGGATGAGCACTGTGGTATAGTCCCTTCAGACACTTAATTCTCCCTAAATCGAAACAATCCTGTGAAGAGTACGGCTGTCTCCATTCTAAAGATAAGAAATTCAGTGAGGCCCACACCCTTTCCACCCACTACTACATTCTTTGGCACAAAGGAATACACTGCCTTTCACACCACTCTCAAGCAGTGAGCAGAGTCAAAAGATAACCTTTCATAGTTTCTATACTCATATCAACAAATATTAAAGGGACATCACTTTTCCTCATAAGAACATCACCTTAGTATTTCCATTTTCCATGGTTCAATATTACAGGGGTGAGCAAAGTAGGTTTACAGTAATTAATAAGTTAATAATAACAGAATAAACTGTTTTGCATACTCACAACTGTAAACCTACTTTTGCCTACCCCTGTATTTATGCTTTAAACTTCATTACAAATATTTTTTTTAATTTTTTTAAATTTTTATTTATTTTTAGAGAGAGGGGAAGGAGGGAGAAATAGAGGGAGAGAAATAGCAATGTATGGTTGCCTCTCACATGGCCCTCACGGGGACCTGGCCCGCAACCCAGGCATGTGCCCTAACTGGGAATCGAACCGGGACTGCTTGGTTCCCAGCCCGCGCTCAATCCACTGAGCTACACCAGCCAGGGCACAAATATTTCTTAAATTTTAAATAAACAAATCATTTAATTTTATAGCTATCAATTTTAAGTCTATTTTTTACTTTAAAAAAATGAAAAATCTTCCTAAAATCTTTTTTTTAGGAATTATAATAAAATCTGACTAAGAATGCTGCAGGAATGGAACTCAGTCTTTTTCAAAACTCAGTATCAGCCTGTGCCTCTGCCAACACCTCCACTGCCCCTCCACCCTGCAACTGACCACCGCGGGCCCCCATCCTGCAGCCACAGGCCCTGCACCTATGTCACTGCCCCCTCGGCACCAGCGTGTGACTGTGGGCACCACAATTTTCAATGAGCAAACATATTCCGTTTGTCATCACACATTTATGGAGTTTCTGAAGGACAGTGAAGGTTACTGTGAAGCACAGCATAACCATTATGAGGACAAGAGAACTGTAAAAATTCATTACTATTTTACCAAGAAGCTACATAAGAGCAGTTAACCTGTTCACAGAAGTGTTGAATTGAAATGTGCACAGCCTTCTCCAGCTCTGACGTAGGTGGAGTAAGTCTCAGTGCACTTCCTTTCTCCTGCTCAATACTACAGATTGAAGATTTGTTTCTCGTTAGGAGGTTCGTTTCATTTCCCATTACTCCCAACTTCAAAGCACTGAGAATTTCAAGTGGAGCATGTTGAAGTTTCTTTACATCATTTCTGTGTTCAATTTTTTTAATTCTTTAATAACCCTAGTATTTTTGTAACTAAATTAACATGGCTTGTATGAACTGTCTCCCATAAAGTCACATACACATATTTTTTTATATGTGACACAAACAATGAGACCTTAAAGTTATTAAGAAACTTAAGAAGTGTGGAGTTACCACAATAATAAGAGTATTTAAAGCAATGTGTGGCACTGTCATATAGAAAAAGAAGACATCCATGTTTTTGACTGGCTTTTGATGAAGGTACACCAGCATCGAACCAGATTGGTGATGACTGGCTAAGTCTTGTAAAAAAAAAAAAAAAATCAAGTTTTGTGAAGAACATGGTGGTTGTACTGCCATTCATTATGCTGTTGGCCAAGCATTAACAGAAGGAAGAATGAAACACGAAGATGCAGTAAAAATAATAAGACAAAAGCAGCTTGGAGCTTTTAACATAAAGCAACTTGTATGTTTAGAGAAGTGCCACTCTATAATGGTCTGTGCTGCAAACACTTCAATGGCCAATAAAACTGGGGTGCAGCACGCTGCAGTCTTGGAAGTGAAACTTCAGACATGGTTACACATTAGTCAAGAAATTAACTTGGTGAAAAAGTCTAAACAAGCTTCTATAGCAGTGCAGAAAAGCAGTTTTACCAGGTCAAATGCTTGACAGAACCTCTGTTTGTGTTATGATCAACCCATTTAGACACTTAACCCAAGATTCTTGTTGTTCTGTATTTAAAATGTGCCTATCACGTTTACTGAAATCATGCAATACTGAGTTAAAAGTCTTCTTTAACTCGATGCTCATGCCAGAATCTTACCAATATATAAGAAATTTAGACAGATTAGGTACCAAAATATCCAGTATAAAATTTACGTTTAGTATCATAGAACTAAAACTCTAGGAACGATGAACTCTCTAGATCTTATATGGTTTATTAGTTCACTCATTTCAAATTGAAACAGAACCTATATGGCTATTTGCTTACTCACTTTATGTTTATATCTGCCGCATTCATACCAAGTATACATCAGGTTTTCAAAACCATTAATTTTTGTTAGATTTTTTACCAAGTCATACAGTGTACTTAATGCCACTCTATAAATCTCATTTTATGCTGTTATGAAAACCTCCATTTTGAAAATCTGCATTGTAGAGAAGTACATCTTTAATGTCTCCAGATCAAAAAAAAAGGAGGAGGAGGGGGAGGAGGAGGAGAAGCTTTACAGTTGATTTAATGTTTGCATTTTTGGGTGCAACTTGACAACAGGTAGGGCTATTAACTATTTCTAGTAAGATATTGCAATCGTCTTGTAAAGAACATGTAGAATATGTTCTTTAATTTAGTAAATATTTTTAAAGGTAGATGCTTTCTTACTACAGATAGAAACAATGCTTAAAAATAAATTTTTGGAATTCTTGTTCTTCTCCCATTCCTATTAGATGTTGTTTACCAGCTACTATTGAAGCATTCTTTTTTCCCTTCTCTTCTCAACCTCACTTGCAAAAAAGAAGTGGGTTTCTGCTCGTACACTGAGCAGATATGTAATCTTCATGCACCTCTTGAGCTGTGTAACTCATTATTTGGATACTTGACAACTTATTTTATTATATAACTGATCAAATGGTGATGTGTTCTAATGTTAGTTATTTATACAGTCTTGTAATGTGTGGTTACAGTTCTGTGGCAGAAATAATTTGTCAGTGTTCAGCAGCTTGTAAAAACCTTGTGTAAGAGCTAAACATTTAAATAATTAATGAAATGCAAAAAAAGACAACGTAAACTACTTTCTTGAATAAGTATTTCCTGCTAAACAACAAGCCTTATCAGTATATCAGAGATAACATTTGAATATCTATTTATTAAATATAACAATATAGATAGATAAATGAAGTGCAAGAAACTGAATTAGATTTTATTTGCCCAGAATAAACCCTAAAATATAGTTGTAGAATAACCTTCCTAATAAGATATTATTAGGTTGTCCTTTGCTTCCAGTATGGTTGAGAAAAATTGACAGTTTAGGTAAACTAAATTCTGCTTAATGGGGGTTTTACTTTCTCAAATAACATATCTGAACTCCATGATTCGAAGCCTTGGAGACAGATGTAATCTTAAATATAAGTTAATGGGTGGACATAAAGATTTAACATCAGGGTGCCTTTTTACTGAATTAAGTAATGTCCCATTCATACTCACGCCAAATTCTTGAAAGCCATTAATGCAAAACTCTGAAATATCTTTCCTCCAAAGAAATAAAATTAGATTCACAAATGTTAATTTTACTTATCCTTTTAACACCCCTGAAAGAGTCAGACATAACATGACAGCATTACATCGTTTCTTTCAATTCCCCACTAGAAATCCTCAGAATTTGTTAATACTATCACCACTTTTCACGGTGAAATGTCAAGTAGAGTCGGACTTATTTTGAGGTTGCCACCACCCAAGCACTTAGGTGTTTTTTCCTTGGAGACTATTTCTCCCCCGCCCTTTTCTCTCCCCTATATCCCCACTGCAGTTGAAATTATACAAGTTGGCTAGAGTATACAAGTATACTCTAGCACCTAAGTCATATGACCTTAAAGGCATTAGGATCCTTTTATCGGTTCCCCAATAGTTTTCAACCTAGTTTAGAAAAAATAAAAACCATAATGGATGAGTCAAAGCAGATACTAAAAACCCCTAAATTACTTCTAGTCCCTGTCTTCCTGTGTTTACTCTTCCTTTCTTTTGGTATCTTCCCCCAACCTATAAATTCCTTCTATCTCAAAATCAAAAATCTGTCTTAGTTCCAAGTCCCCTCAGTCTATGCTCTCCTTTCTTTCTCAGTCAACATCTTTCAGTCACTTTTCCTACTTCTTTGCTTCAAACTATTGTATAATATTTCTACTCACTAGTTCCAAAAGAAACCATGTGTACCTCTTATACAACATTTCCATATTAACACTATAAGCTATCCCCCTGTCAAACTCCTCTTGGGTTTCATGACTGCTTACTTTTCCAGAATTCCAAATATGCCTTCTCTGCCCCACCTACCAAATGTCTTCTTGATAGGATCCATTAAACACTCAAACTGAAAAGATGACCTCACTTGGTATCAAATTCAGTTAGAAGATTATAGAACAGCAAATAATGTCTGCCAGTTAAACAGCATGGTAGGCTTAAAGACGGCCCCCAAAGAGCTCCATGTCCTGATCCCCAGAACCTATGAATCTGTTACTTTTAAAGGTCAAAAGGGACTTTGCAGAAGACTATATTAAAAATCATGAAATGGAGACATTATCCAGGATTATCTGGGTAGGCCAACGTAATCGTGAGGGTCCTTCTAAGAGACAGGCAAGAGGTCAGAGTCAGAGAAGGCAGTGTGAAAGCAGAAGCAGGGGGAAGGAAGAAATGTGGCAACAGAATCACTGAAGACGCTATGCTGCTGGCTTTCAAAATGAAGAGTAGGGCTTGGCCAAGGAAAGCTGGCAGCCTCTAGAAGCTGGAAAAGGCAATGAAATGGATTTACCGGACGACCATTTTGGATTTCTGGTCTCTAGAGGTAATCTGTATTATTTTAAGCCACTAAATTCACAGCAATTTGTTAAGTAGGTTTACAGTTGTTCAGCAGCATGAGGTATCCCTCTTCCATTGGAGTATGCTCACAACAATCTACACAGCAACTGCCCAGGACTTTCTCTTTCAAGAGCCTGTGGTTGACAGCACGGCATAAGTTTACATGTGTGTGTGATCCTCCCAAGCTGTTCTCTTTGATCGCTCATGTGACAGTCTAGGTATGAGGGAATAAGATTCATATCCACTTTGGCTTAGAATCCTCATACCCCACTGGAGTTAATACCTTAGCAATAGCTCTAGAGACATAGTTTTCAGGGTCCCTATATGGAACAAGCCCAATTACAAGAATCATCACATTCAGAGACACCCAAAAGTATGGTTTACTCAAGCATTTATGATTTACTTATCCCAGCCCATTTACTCTTATCTAATCAATAAGAGAACATTTTTACCATAAGTAATGTTGCCTACCACTATCAGATATCCAAGGGAACAGACGTACAAAGTGAACAAAAGTCAAATTTTTTTGTAAAGGGAGTTCTGTTAACCCTTTACAAACACCTTAGTATTTATTCTAGTCAGGCTCTCTTAATTCCAAGGAATCACTAAAGCTAGTTCAAATAAGGAGAATGGATATTAAGAGTGGCACAGAATTTTACAGAAATTCAAGAATAAAGCCTTAGAGAGAACAGAACTCAAAAGTAGTTTTAGATATATCGACATTAAAAATTTGTGGAATATTACAGATGCCAGGGTTTTCTCACTAACATGACCGCTATCCTGCAAGTATCTGCCTCTTTCTCCTTCTCCTACTAGCAGACACGCTGTTCCAGTCTGGTCTGTACACAGGACTGCAACTCACGACTGAAAAGGGCTCAACTTACAAACCTCTACCTATGCATGACCTTCCTTAGGATAATGCAGACTGCTACAGTAACAACAAAACTAGTATAAGTCACTTGATGTTAGACCAATGCAAAGAAAGTAATCAGGGAACATGGCAGGCTGATTCGAGAGATTATAGGATGACAGAAGAAAAAAAGGAGCTGGGAATTGCTCCCAACCAGAATGATGAACCAAGAAGATTCCCCTCATACAGGTATTGTTTCCCCATCTTACGGATACGAGCACTAAACATCAGGGAGATTCAATAATTCATCCAAGATCAAAAAACTAGCGGTATCTTTCCCAGGCCATATTTAGGTTTACGAAAGGCCTGATGATACACAGTAAGTAAAACATGTAAGTATGAACCATAGGCACAGCAAGGAACTGCCTTGCGTAACAGCAGGTAGAACTTAGAGTGACACCTCCCCTGGTGACTGCTCTGATTCCTCTGACCTGGATGGTTTCTCACTCTCTGTAGGCTCAGGATCACCGAGGTGAGGAACTAGGGAAACAGAGGGGAGCTGCAACCACTTACTCATATCCTTCTCTCATCTATCTTTTACATGGCTTCTTTGATTTGGTAACAGTAAGAAGCAAAAGCAACATATGTCAAGCCATCATTCCTGCCTATTTCTAAAGTTCAACTAGACTTTGTGGTTTGGTGTAACTCAATGGAGAACCAGGATTTAAACTAGTGAAATCTGACTCTACAGCTTGTACTTTTCTTTTTAGACACCACATTGTGCATTACCTCCCCAGGACTTACTAATCTTACAACTGGAAGTTTGTCCCTTTTAACCACCTCCACCTATTTTACCCATTCCCACTTCTGGCAACCACCAATATCTGTTCTCCGAATCTTTCGGTTTAGCTTTTTTTTAGATCCTACATAAAAGTGGAATCCTACAGAATTTGTCCCTCTCTGTCTAATTTCACTTAGTATAATACTGTCAATATCTATCCATGTTGTTGCAAGTGGCAGGATTCCCTCTTTTTTAAGGCTGAATAATTTTCCATTGTTTATATATCCCACATTTTCTTTACTCATTCAACCATGTCAACCCTTAGGTTGTTTCCATGTCTTGGTTACTATAAATAATATGCAATAAACATGAGGGTGCACATTCTTTCTGAGTTAGTGTTTTCAGTTTTTTTTCAAATAAATACCCAAATAAAATTGCTGGACTGTTGAGGTTGAGGAACCTCCGTACTGTTTTCCATAGTGGCCGTACCAATTTACATCCCCACCAACAGTGCACAAGGGTTTTCCTTTTGTCCATGCCCTCACTAACACTTGCGATCACATCTTTTTGATAACAGCTATTCTAACTGATGGGAAGTGGTATCTCCTTGTGGTTCTGGTTTGTGTTTCCCTGGTGATTAGCAACACTAAGCACCTTTTTATGGACCTGTCGGCCTTCTGTATATCTTCTTTGAAAAATGTCTGTTCTGATCCTCTGCCCATTTTTAAATTACATTGTTTGTCTTTTTGCTACTATGTTGTGTGAGTTCTTTATATATTTTGAATATTAACCCCTTATCAAATATATGATGTGCAAAAAAACTTTATAGTCAAATTATTAAAATTAAAGAGCTCAGGAAGGTGCTAAAACAATATACAAAACTAACTTCACACACAACAGAAGAAAAATGCACCATATATATTTTAAAAGGTATCATTTACAGTATCAACAAAAATATGAGAACTAAAAATTCTACCAAAAATGTGTATGGAGAAAAATTAAAAATTATAAAACTTGGTTGCAAGATGTTGAACACATAATTAAATATACATATTATTCATAAACTGAAAGATTTACTACCATAAAGAGGTCCATTCTCTCTAAGTTAATCTAAAATCACAGCAACGCAAATCAGAAGTGAAATGTGCTCTAAAGAGAATAAAGACAAAGGAGAAAGAAGCACGGTTTTAAGTACTTGACAAGCCGCTTTGAAAGAACAAGACCCAAGAATAGTAAAGATGATTCTAAAACACAATAATGTCAAGAAAACCAGGTTACCAGATATGAGGAAAGTGTCAATAATGAAGACATTGTGATATTGATTAAGGAATAAGCATCTCATGTATTCAACATCCCAAAACCTTCCTGCCTACTTACAAATCAATAAAGACATTTCCCCGTTGCACCATAAAGCCCTTCAGCACCTTCTTAGTCCTGCAAATGGGTTCTGCTTATTATCTAAACGCAAGAGCATGATGGCCCTGGCAGAAGTGCTCCTTTTACCTTTGTCATTATTCTCCTCCTTAGAGCACATTTCAACTTTTCAACTACTCTAAGTATTCACATTCAAACATTATTACTTATATTTTTATGGAGTGTATGAGAAAAAAAAACTGTTGAGAAGTGACAGGAGACAAGAACCAGAACGTTCAAAGGCATGAATTAATGTTATCTTGACAGTAACTACAATAATATACTGCAAATTATTCACAAAGCACATTTACTACGGTTCCAGTCCTTTTGTTCATAAAAAAATAAGGCAAAATCACTCTGGCTGGTGTAGCTCAGTGGATTGAGTGCAGGCTGGGAACCAAAGGGTCCCGGTTCAATTCCCAGTCAGGGCACGTGCCTAGGTTGCGGGCCAGATCCCCGGTGGGGGCCATGTGGGAGGCAACCATGCATTGCTGTTTCTCTCCCTCTCTGTCTCCCTCCCTTCCCCTCTCTAAAAATAAATTTTAAAAAAATCTTAAAAAATAAAAAATACAATAAAAATAAAAATTAAAAAAATAAGGCAAAATCATAATAAAAATAGTAATAAAATAATATTTTAAATATATATTTAATTTAGAAAATTTTATAAACTGTAATGACTTTTAAAAATCACTCAATTAGCGCTGGCTGAGTGCAGGCTGTGAACCAAAGGGTTGTGGATTCGATTCCTAGTCAGGGCACATGCCTGGGTTGCAGGCCAGGTCCCCAGTAGGGGGCATGTGAGAGGCAACCACACGTTGATGTTTCACTCCCCCTCTTTCTCCTTTTCCTTCCCCTCTCTCTAAAAATAAATAAATAAAATCTTTAAAAAAGAAACAAAAATCACTCAATTAGCTCACTGTACAGAGTACTCTACAAAGACCTACACAGTGACGCAAGGGAAAGAAAGATATACAGGTAGGAAATGAGAGCACAGTGAATATTCTAAGTGTTCTAGGTGGGATATATGGTAAAAAAAGAAAAAGCAAATAGAAACAGGAGTGACTAAATATCATGTAGCAGATGTCACCACAGAAAAACGAACAGAGTAACAAAGCAGTAGTTAAAGACTAAAGGCTTTAACTACTATTGAAAAATTTGGATTTTACAGAGAAGCACCAGAGAGTCACTGCAGGTTCTGGGTCGTGGGAGTAAAGAGACAAAGCAGTGTCTGAGAAAGATAACTCTAACAGCTGTGCATAGGGTGAACTGGAGGGGAGAGGATTAGAGACAGGCAGTAAACAGCTACAAAGCTGCTGAAATACAGGAGCACGTGTTACAGTTACAGACATGTTCAAGTAAAGAAGCATGAAGTACATGGAACGTGAAATAATAAAGACTTAGACAGTAATAAAAACTATGGCAAAAGTAAGAAAATAGGAACACTGCCGAGGCATTCCTTATATTTATTAAATTAATATTAATTATTTTCATAACACCTCAGTACTATATTCATCACGTAGATATATTTTTTAATTTAACAGGGTATCCAATGATTGGTGTGCACAATTATACCAACCTCTACAGGAATGCCATAGGACTAAAATGAGATAATATTTTTTAAAAATTTCTAATTATAAATACCACATAAATGCTAACTTTTATAATTTCTTAGGGAGGAAATAGTTATGATGTAATAGATATGCTCCAGTCATAAAGTCAAAAGACCTAAATTCAAGTTCTGATTCTATTACTTAATGCTAGCTTTATGGACCTTAATTCATTTAACCATACTAAATAACCATTTTTAAAATGTAAAATGGGAAAAAATACAATCTCTCACTAGGACCTCAAAGAACAAATGAAATAATTCATGACAAAATCCCTAGCACAGTGCCTGAATTATGATGGACAATGAATGCTTGGTACAGAGCAGGTAGAGGGGGGAGGCGAGACATACGGTTCCCTCTTGGCTGACCTCATTAGGGAAAACCCACAAGTATCTTCAAGGAACCACAACAGTCATGCCCTTCTCCAAATTATTTTTAAAAGTACAAAAAAATGTCTGAAAGATCTTATTAATGCTGTACTTCAGAAAATACCCTCTTATGTATAAGATCTAATCTACATCAGCATAAAAAGCAATAGTCAAAAGCTATATTTCTGACATAGTTTTAAAAATAACAACAGGCAATTAGTAATTTTTCCTTTTTTAATTTACAAAAAAAAATTACCAGAGTTTACATTTATAATTCCAATGGTTATTACTTAAGAAAGAAGTTAAAACAGACAACAGACCAAAACGTGTATCCCAAGGAAACTTAAACAGTAGAAAGGTGGAGAATTAAGTAAAGCTGAAGTGATGTTGTCTTAGGCAAGACTCTTATCAACTTGTACCTGATAGAAGAAATGGATTTCAGGTTCCCTGATGAGGTCATCCCACCTATGAACCCCTGAAGTAGGAATTGGGAAATCATTTATAAAATCAACTACACAGCACATTTAGCTCAGTACAGTTTGAGAAACAAGATTTAAAGAGAATATAAGTTTGCAGTATTTATAAATATTTCCTGTCTAGTCTAGAGCGACCCGGTTCCACTTAGCTAGGGGTCTTTGGTGTACTTTCATATCTAACTGGGCACAATATGCAAGAAAATACATTGTAAGGAATTAGAACCAGCCTGAAGAAATAAGACCAATACATACGAAAAGATTCCATGGTGTAAGTATAAATAAAAGTTTATTTATGCAAGAAGGACCAAGAAAGCTTTAGAAAGTGCATGGATTGCATCTGGTAGAGGGACCAGTGTAAGACAATGACAGAGGCTGGCTAATACATGGACTTACAAAAAGAAACTGGATTGAAATTAAAGGATCAGAAATTCAATGATCAGAATATTGTATTTAGAACCAGAGAGCAAAAACCTCGCAGACCACCATAAGGGATTTGAGCTTTATTTTGCATACACTAGAGTTTATGAATAAAGGGAGATGAAGAATGGAAGGTTTAAATTAGGAATATTATTCTCACATAATGATTAAAAAGTAAAGTAAGGGAAAAATAGTCCAAAAAGTTGCTGGATTTAATTACAGAAATAGTTTATCAAACAGGGATCATTATAAAAATTCACGTCCACCCAACTTGTAGTGGAGGTAAATTGTATTTTTTTTAAAAAAGGAGAGACAGATCTCACCTACCATATTACTCAAAGTATACTCCCCAAAGTAAACGTGAGACAGGAACAATGACTCCACATTCCCTCAGCCAATTCCCACTGCCTCTCACAGCGTGAACATCACAAGTCTAGTGTTAAACATATGTATGCTTTTCATACGCTAATCATAAGTGAACCACTTCATCAAGTACTCCGCCAAAGAAAACAGTAATCCGCTCTAGTGCTGGAGGAAAAGCTGCCTGTGTTAGACTGGATGAAAGACAATACTACACTGTACTGTATGTGCTATTTAAGAAACGTTATAGAATAATTTTGGCTCAAGTTTTGCTTCACATACTGACTTGGAAACTAATCCCTACTTAATAATGCTTTTTCTCTTCCTCGTTTAAAGCACATCAAACATATTGGAGGCAGTGCAACAGGGGTTTAGTTCAAAACAATCATTGAGGGCAAAAAATTTCCTAAAAACAGTGAAATGTTTCAGGAAGCTAAAACCACGCAGATAAGAACAAAATCTCTGAGGCTGGGTAAGGTTACGGAAAGCACGAAGTGCAAGACGCCTGTCACCCACGCGCTTTTCGGTGTAAAAATAATAGGCTGGAAGGCAGCCGTAAAGATCTTATGAGCCTATCTTTTTATTTTCCCACATAACCAATAATCCTCTCTCCCTGAGTCAATATTTTGAAACAGTACTATAAAATTATGGAAACCTATTTATTAAAATGTCTTTTATATCAAGTTGGTCTGACGGTTGTGGGTTATTGTTAAGCTGATTAAAATGTCTTTTATATCAGATTAACACTTGCTAAAAATCAGACTAACGTAATTTCTGCAGTAGAAATGTTTTTATTTTTAAAGTGCAAAGTTGTGTTGGCTTTGCCTAACCGGTGAAGTATTTCCCAGTCATACGTTTATTTATCCAATACCTACTGCGCACCTAGTATGTGGCAGGCACTGTGCTTGATGCTGCAAGTACAAAAGTGAAATAAAATATAATCCTCGGTCCCCTCAAGGAGTTTATAATCTAATAAGGGAAACATACTAAACTAGTATAATCATGTTTTAATTGAAGTATACACAGGATACCACAGAAGCAAAAAAGGGGGCCGGGCAATGTTTTTTCAACTATTAAAGTAAATTTGGAAGTCAGGTAAAAGTTAAAAGCTGACTTCCTAAACTTGACAGTGTATCAGAACCACACATAGAGCCGATGTCTGGACTTCACTGCATATTTAGTAAATTAGAACCTTCAGAGGTGAAGCTGAGAAATCAGTATTTCCAATGCGCACCACAAGTGATTCAGAACCACAGCCAGGTTTGAGCAGCGCTGAGCTAGAAGTATAAACCGCCATCCCAGGCAGAGAATAGCTCAGTATGGTCGGAGTATTTGAAATACAGACAGAAGATCAGACAGAAATCAGAACAAAGTAGTGACATGACTAATGCAACATTCCAAACAGGATCTATGGAACTATCAAACTGATGTGAACTTTCAAAACATGAATCACATGTGACATGCATTTTAGTAAGTGATTTCTGACATGAACTAATTTCTCACTGAAACGTATGGGAAAACTAAATGCAAGTACTTCACATTTCAAAACAAAGGTAAAATGCTCCTTTAAAAAAGCAAACCAAGTTTTTTAAAAACCAAAGTTCTACTCATAATTGTCATTAAATATAGTGACCATGATTTTTCTCAGGATACAAACTGCAATAAGACAGAAGTTATAATAATGTTGTTTTAACTTGAAAAGATTCCATAATATACAAAATAAATTCAAACTGTATTTTGAAATTCACTATTCTTAATGATTTTAAGTTTCCAAGCTGTTATTTCATATTTTCTGAATAAAAATGTACTTATATTTTTATACTTAATTCTGGGTAGAAGTGGGACAAGTCACCAGTAAGAGGAGTATTCACCATAATAGGTGAAAAGCCAAATAGACTTTTTTCTTTGATTTCTGTTTGTTAAATAACAAACTGTTTAAACCCCCAATTCATTTCCCAGTAAAGATTTTATAAACAGAGATATAGACAGGCAATCATTTGAAACAAGAATAAGCTTTTAAAGAATATTCTTCAGAAACCTAGGGACAAACCTACTAATTATAATATATAAAATACATCCTATAGTTATATTCTACTTCTAAAAAGTTCATCTAAAACTTACTTCCACCACTGAAACATTTCCCAGTGACTTACAGAGCAAACAAAGATTCCTTTACTACAGTGACAACCACTGCCAAACCATACACAGTAGCGCCCTGGAGGAGCACATGTGGTATAGAAGCAAAGAGAGTTACAAACCAAAGGATTAACCATATGACCTACTAAGGAGAACCAACTGCCAAATCATAATTGGCTAATTACAAGAATACCTATATACTTGACATAACAAATCATCCTTTTTCAGAGTTAATTTAATGTACTTTTTTTTAAATGGTAATATGATAGAGCTGCCTTATTTTCTACTTAAAATGCAGGAATTAAATTATAGTTCTTGTCAGCTTCCCAGGCTAAAATGATGTATTCACATGGAATAGAACTTTGTTTCCTGAGTCATTCGCTGCTATTCTACTCCTGCTGCACTTTCCGTGTAGCTCTATTTGCTTTCATTGCAAGTACCTGAATTCTGCAAAAAGGTACTATTATTACCACATAATAGCTGAGGAAACAGGCTTAGCATGGACAAGTGACTTAACCAAAATCACCAATAAACCCAGACTTCAAGTTCAGATTTGTCTGACTGCTAAGTTCTTTTCACACTGCCTCACAGGTAGAGAGGAACATAGGACTAAACAAATCAAAATTAACTGAATTAAATGCACTTTCTTCTATAACTGCTTTGGTAGTAGCAAAACCAGATCTATCATATCTGAAAACCAAATGTAGAGGACATGTATCTGAGGGTGGAGGTGTGGAGGTTCTGCCTAACTCCCTCATGGAATTAAGAAATACCCACTTCAGGAGTCCTCAAAGAAGGCAGAGCCACTTCCCTATAAAGAAGCTGGCAACGCCATACACTTGTTCTTCCCATCACTCCCTCCAACCTGCCCCCTCCCCTCCGAGCATGGACAGGAGCACTTCCGCCATGCTCTGCCAATGACATCCCTCCAAGGGCTCTAAATTAAGAGCTACAGACTGTAAGAAGCTGGGGCAGGAAAGGCTGGATTTTGATAGTAGGCAACAGTACCAGCAATTCACATTGCTGAGTGTAGATTTCAGCAATTCACACTGCATTACTGTCACTGGGCTGGTTTTATGTCAGGACTTTTAGATATGTCTTCTCTGCTACCCAGTCTTCTTTGTTCCTGACTATTTAAAGCTACAGCCTTCCCATCAATTTGGTGTACTAATCAGTATGCTTTCAGTAAATTCCTTTTCCACTTGAATTAGTCAGAATTGTCCTCTGTTGTCTGAAATTAAAAACACACAGAGGCACTTAATGATTAAACAAACGATACTAAACAATTATACTTTATCAAATAGTTTTACCTTAGTATTGACTGATATTTTATATAATTTGCCATTCTTAAGCAAGTTACCTTATACATGATGGTATGTTCTAAAAACAATAAAAAAACTTCAAGTTTCCTTATCTTTTTCAGAAGTAACACAAAAATGCAAACGTAATAACAATCATCTAAGGGTGATTTTCACTGAGGTTCAGAGTTAAGCTTTACTGAGAATTCTTACCTGTCAGGAATACCTAGCCGCTTCACACTTCTATAAACAGAAAGAGTATTTGCAACATGTCGATAATTAAACCAGAATCGGGATGTACACACCTAAAGTATTAAAACAAATGTATCATTTTTATGAATCAAAACAAGCCACGAAGTTACATAATTATTTCTCTTTAGGTAGGACATAGAGATGCCTAAAGAAAGAATTTACCATAATTCAGGCTTAGAAACAGTAAAACACATAAAGAGTTGTCAACAAAACCAATCTCTCTAGAAAATGGTCTTTCATAACTACTATTAAATAAAAAGACCACTCAGCTTAAGTGAAAACAAACCTTTGGGAAATTCAATCAAATAAAGGACTAACTCAGTTACCCTCAATTTATGTGATTCTATAATATTCCTGTTTCTAAAAGATTAAATTCTTTAAAATCAAAGACAGTGTACATAATCTCTTCACAGAATAGAAAAAATTTAGCTACCTTGGGTTATATAACATTCTTTTTACTCTGGAATTCTCCCTAGTTTCAGTTGTAAAAATGTAAAATAGAGACTAAAACACAACATACAAAATAGTTTTTATGAACATAAGAGAATGCATTATAAAGTTGTTGAACTGAACAAAAACTAGAAACAATTTACACTAGCTTTACACTTAAAAAAAACCTCACTAGTAGAATGTTTTGCAATTATTTTTATTTTGATATAGTAAATTCAAGTTATAAAGTGACACAAAATGGCATTTCTAAAAAAGAAACATTCCTAAAAATGATATCAAAGGTACGAGAAAAATCTAATACCATGCCTCAAAAGTCAGCCCTCTTGAGAGTCCATTCCCAAAGAGGCAACAGAGATTGGGGTCAGTTGCTTGAATTCCTGTACCGACCTCCTTCCCACTCCCACTGTATTCTTAGTTCCCCATTTTCCTCCTTTTCCAACAAGTTACTAGCTCGGAAATGCTATACATTCCTTGTTCCTTTGTTTTCACAAAAATCAGCTTCCTTTCTTGCCTCTGTATTTCCCTATCCTTCCTTCTAGTGGACCCTTTCATACATTTTTTTCATTAAGTCAAATTTATTATATCTTCTAATCATGTAAATATCATTAAATGAATCTCCAGTAACAAAACTATTTATCCAAATACTTCCCAACCCCAATAAAAACAAAATCGATTACATGTATTCTACTTGGGAAAATAAAAATACAAATTTATGAATCCAGATAAATTAAAGATAATTCACAGAACCAACAACAAAAAAAATGGCAGAAGAAAAAAATAAGCCAAGAAGCAAAACTTACTAAGAATCAAAATAATGCAGATTAAAACAAAATTTAATTTGTTGCCCAGAGATCAAAAAGAAAAGATAAAAATTAGTAATACAGAATTGACCTGAGACTATAAAAAGAGGTACAGCATTTTCAGAGGGCAACTGTGCTCCGTGACTTCTCAGCCTTATGCCTACGAGTTTATCCTAAAGAGAAAACCAGTCAAGGTCACAAAGATGTATGCATAAGGATGTCCAACACAGCCCTGTTTAAAATAATGAAAAATTTAGAATCTAAATGCCCATGACCTGGAAATTATGATATATTCATATAAAAGAAAACAATACAGGCTTTGAAAAAGATAATGTATCTCCATGTCTACTGGCAGGGAAAGATTCCCCAAGATACACCGCTATGGGGTTGTACAATAGCAGGTGTGATAATACCATCCCAGTTATATAAAATCATCTATCTTTATGCTGATATATGAAGAGAGAGAAGTTTAGAAGAATATTCACCAAAATGTTGACCTGGCATGTGGCACTTGAAGACATTTTTCCTCTCTTTTTCAATTGAGGCAAAATTCACATAAAATGAAATTATTCTTGTCTTCTAAGCTTTTCTGTATAATTTGAATTTTCTACAATGATCATATATTTTTATAAACAGAAAAAAAATCTTTAATAAAAATAAAGTAGCCTAAGTAGGGAGTATCTATAAACTAATATGATAAATAAGAAATACAACTACTAGTTTCTATCTTTAAAATAACTCTTCATTTTACATAATGCTTCCTTTAAAAACAGCACCCCGAATTTACTGTTATAGTTATTAACACATTAGCACCTGACAGATATATGAAGGCAAAAAACATTACTAGTTGATATGGTCAATTTAAAGTATAGCAAATCAAAATAAAGCATTTCTAGCATAAAATATAACAAATTTTATTTTCAAAAAATTGATTCACACAAAAATTTCTCAAACACATATCTAAGGTGAAGAGCATGGTATACCTTTACAGAATATACTTACCAAAACAGCCCAGTTGTTTGTGTGGCCACTTCTAAAGAACTGTTCTGCTTGATCCTATCAGTCAAATAATAACAAAAGATTAGAAGAAAGCCACACTTCCCAGAGTAAAGACTGGTAAAGAACAGGTGAGAGTCATAGAGTTTGTACAGTTGTAATAACAGCAAGTTATCATTCTGCAGGGTTACAAAGATTCTAGTTTTTCACCTCATGAAGGACCAATAAAGAGCTTTATATTTTGTAAGAGGGCATTTCTTGGGGGAGGGTCTGTTTGTTTTTAAACAATTTGTCCGAGTCATCTCTGCCTTCCATGCTTCTAATTTTCCATTCAGTCTTCAGATTGTGAATGACTTATTATCTTTATTCTATACATAACAATACCATCCCAGCTGAAATGTTATTCAATATTTATTCATACTCTGTGGGGTGCTTCCAATTTCTTTATTTAAACTCACCAATATATTTGACTGAATACATTATCTAGCACACTGCCACGTACCATTTCACTAATATGCCAAAGTGAGTCTGAATTATATTTGCTGGCATGGAACATAAAACACCTCAGCATCCAGATACCTAATTAACATGATTTTTTTATTATATACTACAATAATAATGAATATAAACCATAAAGACCTCAGATCTGCTCCTAAGCAGCATTAATTTACTAGACCAGTCAAACTGCCTGGATTCAAATCCGGGCCCGATTACTTACTACCCGTATAAACACAGGAAAGCTGCTTCTCTTCTCTGTGCCTCCACTTCCCCATCTGTAAAACGGTAATGTTACCTGACTCACCGAATGTAGAAATGGTGACTGGAACCTAGTCATTGTATAACAAACGTCAGCTCTTTTCTTTTCAGCTGGCAATAAAGTTTCAGGGAGAATGAAATTAAAAATTAACTCAAATGTGTGTGTCATACATATAAACATACACACACACACTTTTTTAAACCTTTTTCAACAACTACCTAGATGCTTAAAAAAAGGCAATATAAGATAGTGGGTAAAGTATCGGTTTAGAAATTTGAAGATTTGGGTTTTAGCCCAGGTTATATCCCTCACCTGACTGTGAGGCTGGGGTAAGTCATTTAGCTCTTTAAACTTGACTTTCCTCATGTGGAAAACGTGAGCTGAATGTCCCTTCCAGCTCCAAAATTCTTACATCATTAGGACTTTATTGAAAAATTTGAGATGGCAAAACTCTTTTGTGATTGATTAGACAATATAGGCACTATAAAGTTATTCATTCTACATATAGTTGGTAACTGGTACCTCTTATGTGCCAGATACCATGTATCTACAGTGATACAAAAATCATTGAAAAGCTTGCTGCTTTCTCTCAATCCCAGAGAGCAATAAAGAACACAAGCATGCAAATACATTACCCTACAATGTAACATTCATTCATTCATCACTTCATTGGGCCCCGTGTGCCAGTCACTGTCCTCAGGGCTCAGAATAGAATGACAGGCCAAAACAATCCTATTACGTGCCTCCAAAGAGACTAATATCCAACTTGCTAGACACATTAAACAGATAACGACAACCTACAAATTCTGTAAAGGTAAGTAAGATACACAGTATTATGAAAGAGTATAACAGGGGAAAATGACCTGATTGGGGGAGGGGGAGGGGTGGAGTGTTAGGGAAGGTTTCCCTGAAGGAATGACAATTGGTTCAGGATCCAAAAGATGAAGAGAAGAGGAAAGATAGTTCCAGACAGAGGAAACAAGGCCCTAATGGCAGACAGGGCTTTAAGGTTATGAGAAACTGAAAGATTAGCATAAGTAAAAGTTTGAAAGAGAGAAAACTGGAGGTGTAGGCAGGGGCCAAAGTATGCAGCGCCTTGTTTATGAGTCAGAGTAGAGACTGTGTTCTTTATTCTTAAAGCCATAGTAAGATGTACGTAAGTGACATGATCAGATTTGCACTTTTAAGTTACTCTAGCTTCGGCTTGGAGAACAGGCTGGAAGGAAGAATGACTTGACATGGATTAATTAGGGAGCTATTGCACTCCAAGTGAAAAATGATGGAATAATAGATAATAAAAACCACACATGGGTTATAATCAGTGAGTATTATACTACTAGCTTAATGTACAAATTACAACAGTAAAATCAAAGGAAAACGGATAGGGAAAGGTTCTACAGAGGTTATGCTTTTACTACATCTTAGTAAATGGGCCAAAGAAATAGGAGGTATAAAATACGGTAATGTGAAAAAAACACATTAACAATCAAAAAAGGGAGGCAGTTAATGGTATCCAAAATGAAGTATACAAGATAATCCACTAGACTAAAGGAGGAAAATAGACTCCCATTCATATTTATATTATCTCAAAAATATACTTCAACATTTAATATATAAATTAGCAGTAATTCATGAATATAGAGAGTGTGCACGCTCAATATCCTTTAAACAGGTGAAGACTGCGTTTAAAGTTTGGAGTCCACTGATCTAAGGGCAGGATGGGGTCCCTCCAGTATGAAGACTGGAAACACAGATCATGACGTTAACTTTCTTCTGTATGCGACAGGAAAGCACTGAACGGATTTGATCAGAAGAACAACCTGATCATGTTTACATTTTATGAAGACTAACCTAGCATCTAAGTGAAGGACTTTGGAAGCCTGGGAGAAACAAGATAAAACAATTAAAGTAGTGTAGGCAAGAAATGGCCAGGCCTTGATTAAGCCAGTGAAATTAAATAGGTAAAAGCAATTTTAAAAGTTCAGAACACAGAATTTAGTTGTGATTAGAAAGTGGGGCAAAGAGAGTTTATTTTTAAAACCACAGGTTTCTAGCCTAGGAGCAACCCCATAGGAAATGGGGTAAGCAGAAAATAAAATTTCCGCCCTGGCTGGTTTAGCTCAGTGGATTGAGCGCCGGTATGCGAACCAATGGGTCTCCCTTTGGACTCCCAGTGACAGCACATGCCTGGGTTGCAGGCCAAGTACCCAGTAGGGGGCACATGAGAGGCAACCACACGTTGATGTTTCTCTCCCTCTCTTTCTCCCTCCCTTCCTTTCTAAAAAGATAAATAAATAAAATCTTTAAAAAAATTGGACACAGATTTTTCAAATGTCTGGACGACACAGGCCCCTTAACCAGAAATGCAGGCCTGAAAATGATGCTCGAGATCCCGACTGTAGAACAGGACTGAGTTATTATCAGAGTGCAGCGGACAGCAAAAGCTTTACGAAAGGCCAGAACGCCCTGTGGCCAAAAATAAAACACCGTACCCACCTGACTCCTATCAAAAAAACACCACACTCATCTGACTCCTATCAAAGGGGAGAGCTGTAGTTTAACGGCAGAAACTAAGTGCTACCCTGTGTGCTAACGTTTCACTTGCTAGGGGCCGCGCACTCGTCGGCGCAAAGGCTCAAGTCCTCCCCCCAGAATTTGATTCTTTTAATTCACCGTTTTAAAAGGCTGAGGCAGACCGACAGAGTCCGATCCCGTCCACTGTGACACCCTCCCCACAGTCGGCCTCGGAAAAGGCTAAGGACTCCGGGAGGCTTCCCTCCGCTTCTGTGTATCGGACTTCTGCTGGGCGCTCACGGCCACGAGAACGCTGTCCTCCCGGGGCCCGGTCGCGCAGAGGGCCTGACTCCTACCTCGGTCTGCTTAGTGGCCAAGCTGCCGAAGGACAAGAGCAACAACCCTGCCAGGGCAGTCACACCCCTGCGAAAAGAGTACGAGGCTACCATTTTGGCCAGATCGAGCCTCCCGCACCTGGAGGGGGCGGAGCAAGTGCCGTAAAGCAGCGCGGCGGGTTTTACCAAGTTGTTGTAGTTTTTTTTTTTTGCTTTGCGACCTCAGCGCCACCTCCTGGAGGCCCGACAATCGCCAGCCTTTACGAAGAGGGTCCCTAGAGTTGGAGTTTCCCAGATTGCTGGGTGAAGGTGGAGGGCATTGGTCCTTCATCTTTACTGCATTTTCAGTTTTTGCATTATAAAATAGTTACGCTGAAAAAATTTTGAAAGGTGAGGAAGAAAAACCTGTGATCTCATAAACTTATGAAGCTAATTCCTTTTTTGAGTAGGGTTGCCGATTCTTTGACTATATGAAGCAGGAATGTTGGAAGAGCAAGCCGCTGGGCACAAAAAGATGATTGACTATATCAGTTGCAAATGGGAAGGTAGGAGGCTGCTGCAACAGGTTTGGGGTCTATTACTTATTGAAAGTATGAACATGTAGAAATTAGTTATATTTTTTTCTTCCTTAATTGTGGCGCTAAAACTCCTCGAAGACAGCCTGAGGATTTAACAAGACCATGTATGTTTGCTCAATTATGTTTATTATATGCATTCAATTTTAAATTATGTTTTTCAAATAGTGTGGAATAAATATGTGTTTACGTTATGTCGAGGCAAGAAACAACAAAACTGGTCCAAACCTATAAGAACTTTTTAGTTTATTTGAGCCAAACTGATGTCAATTGCCAGGAAGCAAAATTTCAACGGATCGAGAAAATGCTCCGGAGAATGGCAGTTTTGGCCCTTCTACATTGGAACAGTGTTGAAGACAATGGCAGGGCGAGGAGGTGTGGAGAGGAGTGAAGGCAGTCAGAAGGTACAAACTATAAACCTCCACTTATAAGATAAATAAATCCTGGGAATGTAATGTACAGCATGGTGTCCATAGTTAACAATACTGTATTGTATGCAGTAGGCTCCCTTTACTCATGGTTTTGCTTTTCCCAGCTTTAGTTACCCACGGTCAATCACAATCCAAAAATCGTAAATGAAAAATTCCAGAAATAAGCAAGTCGTAAGTTTTAAATTGCATACCATTCTAAAGGACGAAATCTCGTGGTGTCCCACTTCATCCCACAAAGAACGTGAATCATCATTTGTCTGGAGTAACCGTGGTGTAAATGCTGCCCGCCTGTTGGTCGCTTAGTAACCTCCTTGACGATCAGATCCACTGTTGCAGTATCGTGGTGCTTGTGTTCAAGGAAACCTGAGAGTAGCTTAATGCTCTGTCACCCGGCCTGCCTCATTCATGTCATTTCATCTCATCGCAAGGACCCTGGATCATCTCACATCAGCACAAGGGTGAGTACAGCACAGTAGGGTGCTTTGTGAGAGAGAGGGACCACACTCACATAACTTACTACAATACACTGTTACAGTTATTCTATTTTATTATTGTTGTTCATCTCTTACTGTGCCTAATTTATCAATTAAACTTTATCACAGTTATGAATGTATAGGAAAAGTAGTATACTTAGGGTTCAGTGCTATCTGCGGTTTCTGGCATCCACTGTGGGTCAGATAAGAGGAGACACAGTCAGTCCTCACTTAATGTCCTCAATAGGTTTTTGGACACTAACTTTAAGCAAAACAACGTAAAACAAGACAAATAATATCATAAGCCAATGATTTTCAACCTTTTTCATCTCATGGCACACATAAACTAATTACTAAAATCTGTGGCACACCAAAAAGCACCTATTTTTTGCGAATTTGACAAAAATAGGTAAAATTCTGACTTACAAAAAAAAATAATAATCATAACTATCTACCCTTTTTGCTCCAAAGTTACTTTCTAAGAAATCAGGTTCCTAAACGTATATAAGGATTTCTGCTACCAAAAATTAACCAATCAGACCCAACCTTGTGATGCCACATGGTCAATAAGATGCAACTCTGTTATATGGCTGATACATTTATGGTTCAAGACAAGGCATTCACACTGGAAAGCTATTGTTGTGTTGGCTGTTGTCATTCTTTTAATTTGACAAAGGGAAAATAAGTCAGTCCCTCTCACTAAATGGTCAGGTATTACATGTTTTAAAAATTTTTGCAGCATACCAGTTGAAAATCTCTACCATAGGCTAATCAATATAAACAAGAGCTAAGTTCCTATGGCATATTTCTGGTGACTAATAACATCACCAAACTTCTTTGGAAGACCCAAAACACTTCAAAAATTAAACATTGATATAATGTGAACTATATATTCATTTAAGAAAGGTTACTAAAAACAAGTAGGATCATTACTTTCCAATCTGCTTATTCCAGTTCAGTCTGCAGGTGGCTGGAAACCATTTGGGTGACTCAGGGTGCAAGGCAGGAACCCACCCTGGACAGGATGCCCTTCCATTGCTGGGTACACTCTCAACCACAAGCACATTCACTCAGATGGGGACAATGTAGATATACGAATTAACCCCACATGCACACCTTTGAGATGTGCAAGGAAACCAGAGTTCCCAGGGAACCCAGGCAGCCATGAGGAGAACGTGCAAACTTCACACAGACAGGAGCGCTAGCTGGGAACTGATATTTTTCCCCTAATCAATGTTATAATGAACTGATGTTGAATGAAACAGCTTTATTCAAGGACCTACTGTATTTGAAAGTTGCTAAAAGAATAGATCTTAAATGTCCTCATCACAAGGAAAAAAATTGTAACTATGTGGTGATGGATGTTAACTAAACTTATATTGTAATCACTTTGCAATATATACATATATCAAATTATTACCTTGTATACCTAAAACTAACACAATGTTATATATCAATTTTATTTCAATTAAAAAAACTGTAACAAGGGTCAGCATTTAAACTGTAATTTAATATAATAATTCATTAAATGAATAATTCACTTAGCAACTAAAAGAGAAATCAAGTGTTTGATTATCAGATCAAATCACACATCCCTACATAATCATGGCTTCTCTATTATAAGTTTTTATACTTGACCCTCAACATAAATACACCATGAAGTCTATCCATGCTGTTTTTACTATCATTCAAGTGGCTACTCAGAGTGATTGTGTTGACTCCAGTGTTAGATCACTGTTGAGTTTTGCTCTTTGTTCTTACCTATACCCTTGCTATATGTTCTTTTGCACTCTCCTTATCTCTCTCCTTTCTGCATCAAGGACACCATTGTGTTATTTACTAACTTGGTGGATATTTATTTAGCATTAATTATGTACCATATGTGGTGCTAGTCATAGGCAATAGAAAAGAGAGCAAACACTGAGCAAGTTCCCGCCCTCAGGGAGCTTACTGTCCAAGAGAGGCAGACATTAATAATAGAAGCATTTAAGCAAATGTGAAAGTCTAACAGGAGAGTTCCTAGTTGGGGACCCACCCTTGTAAGAAAAACCAGAGTAGGTTTCCCTGAAAAAACAGATGGAGCTGAAATAAAGATGGCAGGGAGGAAAGAGCTTTCAAGGCAAAGGAAACAGCTCTTGCAAAGTACCTATGGTGGAAGGGAGGTTGGCTTATCAGAGAAACACTTTTGAATGACTTTGTGCTTGCAGTTCAAAGAACAGAAGGGAGAGTGCTGCAAGAAGAAACTGCGCTGCCAAGCAGGTACCACCTCCCTTCCAAGTCTTCAGGGTCAAGTCACAAAAAGCCTCAGAATGGTCAAGATCATGCTGGCTCAGATAAGGAGAATGGCTGCAGAGCAACTGGGAGGTCATCACTGCAGACAAGACAATGGTGGCCTGGACCAGACTGGTAAGAGTGGGTACAATGAAAAATGGAGAGAACCAAAAGGACTTTAAGATTAAAACCTACAGAACATAATGATGGATTATATTTGGGTAGTAGAAGTGGGGACAATTTCAAGGATGACTTTTGGATATCTGACTTGTACAACTGAATGTATGTATCTTAATGCCATTTTTTTAAATCTAAGAATCACAGGAAGTAGACCAGGTTTAAGATTCAAATATAAGTGAGGTCAGGTTTCAATATTTACCCAAAGTAATTTGGAAAACAAACTCCCATAAACTTATTATAAATATGTTGGTGACTACTAAGTAAATCTTGACACAAAATAAAATGGGTAGAAAAGGTAAATTTAATCAGGATCAGAACATGCCTCCAAGAGAGATTTTACAGTGCGCTTTGTACTATACAGTGTCCTTGCTGCAGGCAAGTCCGTTTGCTAGAAGAATCAGCACCACGGGTTTTGATGGAAACAGTTCATATCTAACAGTCCAAATGTTTTTTTGAGCAAGATAAAATTCAATAAAAGGAAATTAGATGTATAATAAAATACAAATAGGAAAAAAGCAATTAAAGTAAAGCAAAAGGGCTTTCTTTCCAATGTATTTGCATCATTTCCTAGTACTGCTTTTAATATTGAACCACCTTAAAACCCATGTCAATTTGGCCTCAAATATTTTTCTTCCCTCCTTCCAGAAAGCCACTTAAGAGTTTGGTGTTCTGCTGTAATCAATTTCCATCTCAGGACCTTCTCACTAGCTTCAGAACTAACTCACAGTAACATTGCTACAATGCCCTTCAAACTCTGATTTTTTGAAATCCTGTGTTGTCATTAAGATGCCACAATGACCCAGACAGAAAGTCATGTTGCATGCTTTAGTGATGAGAAATTTACTATCTCATTAGCAGTGTAATCCTTAGTCAAGAAGCCACTGCTTCCATTGGTATAAAGCTAATTAATGGAGTTCAGTGCTCCATGAGCTGAGAATCTCCTACAACTACAGTTGATTTTATTGAATTGATTTTTATTCAACTGTATATTGCTTTTATTCATCAAGCATTTTATGAGATTCTCTGAAGTCCTAAGGACATTTAATAAATATTTTAATTGTCACATGTTTCATAAAGGGTGGGACATCCTGAAAGGCCTCTCTTAGGAAGATGATAAAGTGGTTCAGAGGAGATGGAGTTGTGTGCTTTATAGAAAATTGCGAAAAAAGTATTGCAGTGGGCAGAATAATGGCTCCCAAATTATGTGAATGTCTTAGTCCCTAGGACCTGAGAATATGTTACTTCATGTGACAAAAGGGACTTTGCAAATGAGATTAAGGATCTTGAGTTGACAAATTATGTTGAATTATCCAAGCAGGTCCAATGTAATCACAGGGGTCTTTATAAAAGGAGAACAAGCAGGCCAGTGAAGACAAGGAGATGTGACGGCGGAAGCAGTGGTCAGGGTGAAGAAGGGCCACCAGCCAAGGAGTGTGAATAGCTTCTAGAAGCTGGCAAAGGCAAGGAGATGGAGTCTCCCCCAGAACCTCCAGAGAAACTTAGCTCTACCAACACTTTTTGGGCTTCTGACCTCCAGGACTGTAAGGTAATAAAGGTGTTTTGTTTGAAGCCGCTGAGTTTGTGGTGCTTTGTGACAGCAGCTACAGGAAATCACTCCAGGCACTTAAACTTGTAGCAGTGGTTCTTCCCTGAGAGCTGAGAATGAGGACTGGGGTCTTGGAAGACTTTTATTCTCCACTCTTCCTTATTATTTCAATTTTCCCTTTTAGTGACTTTATCATTTTAAGTAAAAATAATTATTAAAAGGAAACCTAGATAATACTAAGTGAATAGACAGTGTAGAAAATTGTATATAGAATAATTTTCAACCTTGGAAAAAATAGACAAAAATAAGAAGGCCACCAACTAAAATACCAGGACATTTAAAACCAAAACCAAAACATTTCTTTGCCTTAATGCCAAAATGTATTCTGAGAAAAATAAATATGGGACTCTATCACCACGCAGATAACTCCAATTTACTTTTTAAAGAATATATAATACAATATCATGCAAAGAGTGAAATAATTCTGTATGGTATAAAATGAAAGCTATAGCTCTCCTCAGTCCTCATCTGCAGTCCCTCTTTCCAAACGTCACCATCTTCATTAGTTTATTGGGTAACCATCCATCCAGGAAAAAATATTTATACTAGCATATAGAATCACTTTTTGAAAAGCACATATCACACATATTTAACAAGATTTCCTTCATTTCAGTCCATGGCTATACCATCATGGACCTAACCAGCACCTTTTTGATGGACATTAAGGTCATTTCAACTGTTTTTTTAATGTTATCAGTGTTATTCCTGAGTATTGAGATTGTGAACATTCTATTTGCTTTTATCCATTCATCTCTCGAAAGTTATTTGAGTTTCTACTCTGTGCTAGAGAATGTATTAGGAACTGAGAATACAGTTGGGAATAATCCCTGCTGGCAGGGAACTTAGACACAGTAGAGAAGGCAGGTATTACGTAGGTAATTACGCAAATTATTAAGTAATTGTGATAACTTCAACAAAGAAGTACAAGTGACATCATCATGTATGAGGGCAGCCTAACTAGTCAGGGAATGGTTTCCTCAGAAATTTCACCTAAGAAATAAAGGATAAATGGGAATTTACCAGATATGGGAAATAAATTTTTCTTAATTTCCTGAAAAGAGTAAATATCACTTTTACTCTCATAAATAATGAATACTTTTAGTGTTTTTTAAAGGAGTAACTAACATTCTTCCCTCTCTTTATATCTGGTGACAGCAGCTGCTCAGTGATGGAAATGGTCTGCTCACTGCTTGACTTAGCCAAATTGAATGATCAGGTATTCTCTCATCCTCTCGCATACTTCAATCAAATGCAATATTGAAGTTAATAAATTGAAGCCACTGGACAAAACATAAAATAAAATAATAGTTAAATAGTCTTCTTGTCCAGTTTGCATTAAGAAACTGTTAGATATATTACCATTTGGTAATATGTCTACCAAGAAGAGGTTGTGAGCCCTGGCCAGGTAGCTCAGTTGGTTAGAGCATCATTCCACTATACCAAGGTTGTGGGTTTGATTCCCGGTCAGGGTACATACAAGAAGCAACCAATGAACATGTGAATAAGTAGAACAACAAATCAATCTCTCTCTCTCTCTCTTTCACCCCCTTCCTCTCCCCCTCTCTCCGAAATCAATAATTTTTTTTAAAAGAAGAGCTTTAAAATGCACTTAATATTGGCCTCAAGGGAAATAAGGCCTAGCTTCTTTGCCAGTAGAAGTTGTATTTTTATCATATTAAAATTAAGGAACACACATAAAGAAACAAAAGTCAAAAATCATTTTGAAATCAACACAAAATGTATCACTAAAGGAATTCAAAAATGAAATAACTGAATATTAAAAAAATAAAACTCTAAATTTTTCAACATTAGAATCTTCTGTTACAATTTTCAGATGAGTGGTAATTTTCCACGCTATAATTTGATACTACCCCCTGAAGGGGAGAGAGGAGAATAACATCTCTATAATAATTGTGCCTTAAGGCTGTTTGTAGTTAAGGATTAACATCTCTAGGAAAACCAAAGGGAAGAAAAATAGAGCCTATTAATAAATATCATGCTACCAAAATTGTTAAATAAGTTAAACATTATCAGTTTTGAGTGATTGTTTTTATCTGTTTGCTTGCTTGCTTCTTAGTACTTAGGTGTCTATACCATTTTGAGTGGTGATGTTCTTTAAAGAGAATCAACATAAATGTGCTTGTGTTTGACAAATAATATATCACAGTATAGAAATGACTTATAATAATGATGACATAATAAGTTATTTTTTGCAATAGATTTATATCAGCTGAAGTGCAAATAAGAGAAACTATGTTTAAAGTTATCAAGAGAATGTCATAAAAAATGGAAGACTTAGAGTTCAGATATTCCTAAACATGAAACAAATAAAATATTTGGGTCTATAGTGTATTAAATGGTGTCCTTTCAAAGTTTATGGACACCTAAAATCTCAGAATATGATCTTTTTGAAAAGAAGGTCTTTGCACATATAATGAAGAAAAGGACCAAGATGAGGTCATACTGAGTTAGGGTACACCCCCAAAATCCAATAACTTAAGTTGTAATAAGAGGAAAGCCCCCGGAGAGACACACCTAGAGAAGAATGGCATGTAAGATGCAAGTATAAGCCAAAAAGTATCAAGGATTCCTCACAGCCACCAGAAACTAGAAACAGACAAGAAAGGGTTCTTCCCTACAGACAGTCCTGCCAACATTTGGGTTTCAAATTTCTAGTCCCCAGAACTGTCAGAGTAAATTTCTGCTGTTTGAAGCTGCGTAGTTTGTGGTAATTTGTTATGACAGCCATAGGAAATAATACAGGATCTAACATAGCTATTTTCATAACCAACCAATATTTTTAATATTATGCTATCTGCATTCATTACTTCCTCCACTTCTTTAACTTTGTATATTGTAGAAATAGAAACTATCAAAGAACGGTTTGTTTTGTGATGATTATAGCATTCAGCATTTATTCATTCAATAAACACTTGAGTATAACATAAGTGAGAATGATTCTGCCCTAAAGCAACAGTAACTCCCACTAAAAGTGATTTAAGCCAAAAGGATATTTAATTATCTGGTAAGATCTGCAGTCCACTGAAAAGGGGTTTCAAGGTTGGTTTGCAAACTCAATGATTTCTTGAAAGACTAAGGGTCTTCCTATTCTACCATCTCAGCATATTGGCTGTAGGACTCTGATTTGTGTCTTATGGTAGCAGGAACTGGTTGTTGAAGCTCCAAATATCGTATCCTTATATATCAAGAAAGACAATCTTAGTAGCCTTCTAGCAGACTTCCCCTTGTGTCCGGGGCTTGAGCACATGCCCGTATCCAGACCTAATAAAGGAACACAGGATTGGTAGGACTAGCCAAGATCTGTCACTGTCCCCCAGCTGGTAACATTGCATTCAGAAAAAAAGGCTGGAGTTCTATGAGTAAAGAAGGAGCAGGGTCACTGGACAAAAGACACACATATTTAATTTGACAAGGCACAGCCAGGTTTCTCTCCAAAATAGACACTCCATCTAAACTATGACAGCAGTGGATGAGGATTCCTATGCCCCCATACCTAGCCTTTCCGTTTTTCCCCAATTCTAATAATGTTAAACTGAAAGCTGCATTTCTCTTAGTGTTAATACTTTTGAGTATGTCCTCATATTCATGTTAACCTTTTGGATATCCTCTTTTATAAATTGCGTGTTCATATTCTTTGTCTATGTTAAAGTTGGGTTTTCTATCTTTCCCTTGTTTATTTGCAGGAGTTTTTTTTTTAAAGGTACAGATTCTTTATTAGTTTTAGATATTTCAGATATGCTCTTTCCTGTCATTGGTTTTTCAACTTTGTCCATGTTGTCCTTCATTGAACAGATATCTTTAATTTAATGAGATTAAAGTATTCACACCTGACGTTTAAATATGATAATGTATATAAAACTTTTGGCTATGATACCAAGTACAAAGTGAGGGCTTAATGAATAAATCTTAGATGTTATTATTGCTGTTGTTACTATTATTCATTTAACACTATCTTTCCCAGAGGTGTCACAACTATTTTTTGCTGCTGTAATAACCTACATGTATTTTGATTGTAACAATTGTTATACTGCCTCTCATTCTGGAAAGATTGGACTCTGTGAAGCCAAGGACCATCCATGCCTTATTCATCTTGTATTCTCATGACATAAGACTTGCAAAATATACTCAATAAATGTATTTTGAATAAATATATAAAAAAGGAGGGGATTAAAGCAATTTAAATAATGAAGAATACCGAGGAAAAGACTAACTCTAGAAATCATGAGAAAGTTTTATATTTCAAAAATAAAACAGCAAAAAATATTTGCAAAAGACACATTTCATAAAACATTATTATCCAAAATATACAAGAACTCTTTAAAATGCAACAATAAGAAAATTCACCAAGAGGGTCAAGATGGCAGCATACAAAAACATGGCTCACCTTCTCACACAACCATATCAAAATTACAACTAAACTGTAGAACAACCATCACTCACAACCATCAGAAATGGAGTTGAATGGAAGTCTGAGAACTACAAAATTCAACCACAGCCATCCAGATAGGTAAGAGAGGCAGAGACATGGAATAAATGGGTCCCACATCTACATGTGGTAGATAAAAATTTGAGAGGGATGTCTTGGGAGCAAAGAGTCCCAGCTCCACACCAGACCCCCAGCCCAGGGTTCTAGTGCCAGGAAGATAAGTTTACACAACTTCTGGTGTAAAAACCAGTGGGTAATTGAGTCAGTGAAAGAAGCTTCTGTAGTCCCAAGCAGTTCCTTGTAAATAACCCACACATGGGCTTACTCCCTCTGACTCCAGCACTCAGGTACCAGCTTGAAAGGCATCAGTGGCATACAGGGGAGGAACTGAAGTGGCTGGCATCAAGGTGAGAGCTAGGGGACAGCTTTCTTCCAGACAGAAGGGTGAACAAAGGCCATTGTCCTTTTTTTGAACCCTTTCCACATGGAGCCTCAGAGTCAGCAGGTGGTGCCATATCTGAGACTCCATCAACCTGGCTAATACAGTTTGTCCTGCCCTGGAGATCCCCAGAGACTCTGTCCCACCAAACTTATGGGCCCACCCAAACTGCTTTTCCACATGAATGGCTGGTCTTGGCTCATGCTTCACAGCATCCTAAATCCTCTCAAACAAGCAACAGCCAGACTCAGTGAGACCCTGCCCTCATACCTTTTGCTAAAAGGTCCCAGGCCCAGCACTAGCAGCAGCCAGACTAGATTCACAACTTGGCTTCAACTGGGAATCTCAAAGACCAGCACAGGTAGCAGCCAAATCTGATTGCTTTATTGCGCAGGCAATGTGGCCCTGGGCAGAACACAGGTGGGAGCTGATGTTGGCCTACACCATTCAGGAAAGCCCATAGCCTGTGCACCCAGAGGACAGCTACAGACCACGTTAGAACACCACCACCCTGCCCCTGAACAGCTGATCCTCCACAGAGGGTGGAGGTTGATGGTCAGTGGTCACAACCAATCCTTGCAACTGACTGGCTGGGTAAATCTCTCCCATTGAGTTCACAACAGTAATCAAGGCTCAACTACAAGAGGAGCCTTGTACTTAGCCCACACAAAGGGTGCACCTCAGGTACCCAGCTTAGGTGATAGGGGAAGTGGTGACACTGGACCCTACAGGACACCTACTGCATTAGGCCATGCTACCAAGACAGGGAATCATAGCAGCTCTACTGAATACATAGACGCAAACACAAGGAGGCTGCCAAAATGAGGAGACAAAGAAACATGGCCCAAATAAAAGAACAGATCAAAACTCCAGAAAAAGAACTAAACAAAATGGATATAAGCAAATTAGCAGGGTTCAAAACACTGGTTAAAAGGGTGTTCAAGGAGCTTAGTGAGGATCTCAACAACATAAAAAAGATCCAGTCAGAAATGAAGGCTACACTAATTGAAATAAGAACAATTTACAGGGAAACAACAGTTGAATGGATGAAGCCAAGAATCAAATCAATGATTTGGAACATAAGGAAGCAAAAAACAACGAATTGGAAAAACAAGAAGAAAAATAGAATCCAAACAAATGGGGATAATGTAAGCAGACTCTGGGACAACTTCAAGAGATCCAATATTTGCATCATAGGGATGCCAGAAGGAGAAGAGAAAGAGCAAGAAACTGGAAATCTATTTAAAAATAATAATAAAAGAAAGCTTTCCTTATTTGGTGAAGGAAATAGACATGCAAATGTGGAAGCACAGAGAGTCCCAAACAAGATGGAGGCAAAGAAGCCCACTCCAAAATACATCATCATTAAAATGCCAAAGGTTAAAGATAAAGAAGGAATCTTTCTTTTGCAAGAGAAAATAAGCTAATTACCTACAGGAGAGTTCCCATAAGACTGTCAGCTGATTTCTCAAAGAAATTTTGCAGGCTAGAAGGAATTGGCAATAAATATTCAAAGTCACAAATAGTAGGGACCTACAGCCAAGATTGCTCTACCCAACAAAGCTATCATTTAGAATCGAAGGGCAGATAAAGAGCTTCCCAGACAAGAAAAAAACTAAAGGAGTTCATCATCACTAAACCATTATTGTATGAAATGTTAAAGGGACTTATTTAAGAAGAAGAAGAAGCTCGAAATTATGAACAATAAAATGGCAACAAATACAAATCTATCAACAATTGAATCTAAAAAACAAACTAAGCAAACAAGAACAGAGACAGAATCATCGATATGGAGAGCATTTTGATGGTTGCCAAGTGGAAGAGGGGTGTGGTGGAATGGGTGAAGAGGTAAGGGGATTAAGAAGTAGAAATAGATAGTTACAGAATAGCCATGGGCATGTGCAGCACAGTGTAAGAAATGGAGTAGCCAAAGAACATATACGCATGACCCATGGACATGAACAACGGTATAGAGATTGCTTGAGGGAGTGGGGTGTGCTGGGTGGAGGGGGGCAAAGGGACAAAAATTGAGACAACTGTAATACCATAATCAATAAAATAGAATTTTAAAAAATTAAGAAGTTATTGATACTTGATAACCTTATAAAATATTATTTTATTTTATTTATTTATTTATTT
>PVJI01009960.1:0-62746 GCA_004026765.1 Micronycteris hirsuta | reverse complement strand
ATCAAGAAACTATGGTACATTTACACAGTGGAATTCTACGCAGCAGAAAGGAAGGAGCTTATACCCTTTGCAACAGCATTGATGGAACTGGAGAGCATTATGCTAAGTGAAGTAAGTCAGGCAGTGAGGGACAAATACCATATGATCTCACCTTTAACCGGATCATAACCAACAAAAGCAGAAAGCAAGCAAAACATAACCAGAGACATTGAAATTAAGAACAGTCTAACAATAGCCAGGGGAGAGGGGGGAGGGGACAATGGGGAGAAGGGTTTTCAGGAATCACTGTAAAGGACACATGGACAGAACTAAGGGGGAGGAGGGAGGCTGGGGGGGGTGGAGGGGAAGAGAGGAGGAGAGGGGAGAGGATGCAAATAACTGTAATTGAACAAAAATAAAATTAAATTAATAAAATGAAATAAAAAATAAAATAAAATAAAAATGTAGAAATAAGCACATATATTTAGCTCCGTTCCCTTCTCAATGCTCCAAAATACCAACACAGGCATTTTAAAGTAATTGCTTATTAATAGAGAAAATACTAGATTTATTTTAATATAAAATATTAGAGTATATCAGATAATATAAAATATCTATTATGTAGACTTTATAAAGAATTAGAACTATACCAAGTGAATTAAAAGAGATTTGCTGAGATATAGTTGAGCAAGATAAAAGATGGAAAAATACGTATATAATATAATCCCATTTTCATAGCACAAAGATTTAAAAAGGGCAGAACGTATGGGTGTACGAGTATGTATGTGTGCCCGTATATGCAATTGTATGGGAATTATCAAACTATGTATAGCAAAGAATGTCAATGATTCAAAATGTTTTCCTTTTTGCTTGGGCAAACAGTTGAACTACATTTCCCAGACTCCTATGCTGTGAAATGCAGTTATACAACTGAGTTCTGGCCAATGCATGGAGGCAGAAACGATGTAATAAGACACTTCAAGTTTGGCCCCTAAAGCCCTCTCATGTGCAACCAGCAGTTCTTTCCCCAGACTCA
This sequence comes from Micronycteris hirsuta, assembly GCA_004026765.1. NCBI lineage: Eukaryota > Metazoa > Chordata > Mammalia > Chiroptera > Phyllostomidae > Micronycteris > Micronycteris hirsuta. The sequence continues at coordinate 61,731 of PVJI01009960.1, read as the reverse complement.
GACTTAACTGAAAGGTTCCCAAGGACCTAGAAGAGACCTGGTCTCAGAATAACTGCGTGGAGCAGAACCAACCCCTATCAACTCTGACTGTCCTACAACAGAAGTAAGAAGTCAATTCTTACTGTGTTAAGACACTAAACTTTTGGAGTGGTTTGATATACTAGTTAGTGCATGGTCATTAATCTTTGGTAGAATTCACCAGTGAAGTCATCAGGTCCAAGGATTTTCTTTGTTGTATGATTTTTAATAACCAATTGAAGCATTATATAGGAATTATTTTATTTGAAAAAATTTTTTAAAGAAATGTGATTTACTGCATCTTTTTATATACTAGGACTTGTGGATAAAATGTGAGCAAAATAAACACCGTCCATGCTAACACACTGTTCACAGAAAATTTTCCCTATATTTTAAGAAATCTGGTCTTGTTTCACTTTAATTTTTATTTTTCACCTCTCAACTTTAGAATATTGTTGTTGGAAGAAAAACATGTATGGAAGGTAACAAGGAAATATTTATCAAAAATGCTTAGAATTTTTTCTATACTCTGTAATCCAATAATTCTACTTACAACAGATAGAGAGATCTGAGCAGGTCACTGGGGAGGAGTCCCGAGGGGCCAGAGGAGGAGGTCACCTGAGGCAATGGCAAACAGCCTAGGATGGGATTGGCTGAGAAGCTTGAACACCTCTAGAGCACATGGAATTACGGGCCAGGAGATTTAAAATAAAAGGAGAACAGACTGGCTCTCAGACTCTTTTCCTCAGGGATGTCTGGATAATGGTGCTGTAGCTGCCTGCATTTCTCAAAGGATAATATTTTAGATGGGAGAAGAAATTCCAGGTACAGCCTAGGACCAGGCTGGCCTGGCCTGGCAGAGGGTGACAGGGTTATTCTTTGGGTGTTCTAGAGGGGACAGGTTCTGAGGCAGAAGCCTGCCAGTCTTCAAAAATCGTGTAGCTTTTGTACCTTATGGTGTTGTAGTTTGTAAACTAATCCTATAGAAGATAATTCCTATGTCTAGTCTATACTTAAAAAAAAAAAGAATATAATTGAAAACTAATAGGGGGAATAACTGGGGAACTAAGGAGTTAAAAGAGTTTAGCCTTAATTGATAGGTTTAAGCAATTAAAGCCATAACTAAAGAGTTGTTTAGCCTTAATTAATAGGCTTAAGTGACTAACGCACGTGGAAAGCTGTTATTCCAAAACTGTGTAGATTTTTAATAGACTCCTCCTTTTCACCAAACCTCTGCCTCCAGAATTTTGCCTAGTAGGGGGCAGTGGGCAGCAGGACCCCACTTGCTGTTCAGTAACACAACCACAAAGAAACAGCAAACATACCTATTTCTTTTAAAGAATGTATTTCATTGTTATTTAAAAACTGGAAAAAGTTCGTGTCCAGTACAAAGGACAACCCTAAATAAATGGTGTTATATTCATAATATAAATAAATATACTGTCATTGATAGCTAGGTTGTCAAAGAATATTAAAAGAAAATTATGCTTTCAAGTAAAAGAGGGGAGAAGGCTATAAAAGCAGTATGAACACTAACATCACAGTTCTAATTTTTTTAATATATATTTTTAATCCTCACTCAAGAAAGTGTTCATTGATTTTAGAGAGAGAGGAAAGAGAGAGGGAAAAACATATATCGGTTGCCACCCATACAAACCCCGACCGAGGATCAAACCTGCAACCTAGGTACGTTCCCTGAGAGGGAAATCAAACCCACAACCTTTGGTATACGAGATGACACTCCAACCAACTTAGCTACCTGGCAAGGGCAAAGATCACAATTCTAATTTTTAAATATATATATATATATATATATATATATATATATATATATATATATATATATTCAAGTAAAAAGAAAATTAGAAAAATAAGAGAATAATAATGGTAACCTCTATTTAATGGTGGGGTTAATATTTTAATTTATCATCATAACATTTCATATTTTACACATCTACTACAGTTTTAAAATAAGAAAAATATATAATTAACTTTTTATTTTAAAGGAGTTTAATTATCAGAAGTCCATTGCTTCACTTTGTCGGTAATTATTTGTAAGTATTCAAAGGTATAATGAACTTCCATAAAGAATACAATTAAGTTGACTGAGCGCTCTACAGCAAAAGAGAACACTGCGCTTTTACAGTGCGACTATAAAACGTGTTGGGAATTCACTCTGTGAGATGCCTTGGGGAAATGGAGCTACGATTTGCAATCGAGTTAAAGAACAAGAGAAAGGGTAATGATCTCCTGTGCTGTGGCAGCAGGATGACCTGCTGGTGGAATCCTATGCAGACCATGCAGTAGATCGTCCATCTGAGGCACAGACGCATAACATAAAACAATAATGCACCCTGTCAAATGGCCACAAAAAATTGTCCCACACTTTGCAAAATATGCAAGTTTAATTTGTTTTCTCACTTTGAGTGGCTTTTTGCTATCACATTAAACTGTAGAACATAATATTTACAAGAAAAGAGAGCCTTGCAAGGTCAAGAACCAAATTTATTTCCCTGGCCATCAATTCATAGAGCCTGCCAGACCACAATAAACTCTGAATAAAGAGCTTGTACATGTCTTCTTATTCAGTAACTTGCCAAATCAAAAAGTACCAATCTCAAAGCATCTTACCTCTTCCTAGCCCCATTTCCACAGCCCCGGTGAAGGCCTATAATCCTATTTTCACAAATCATGAATCTCCCTGGTGGTCTTTCACTCCACCTTTCTGATCTGGCCTACTACTGCCAAATAAATGCTCCCTAACCATGGTGACAGCAGAGAATTCACTATCCAGTCTTCATTCTCATTTTTAAAGCTCTTTCATAAAATGGGCTCATCTACCCACCCAATAATTCCTTATTAATAGTCCAAAACTTAAGTGAAGCCCATTGTGGACTCCTGACCTGCAGAACTATAAAATAATAAATTTGTGTTAAGTCACTATGTTTATGGTAATTTGTTACAGAGCAGTACGCCGTGATATAATTTTCTCCACGAAGCACGTCTTGCCTTTTCTGGCCAGGTGTTACCTCTTTAACTAACCTCCTCGCTATCATCTATAACAGTTATTTATAAACTCACTAAACAGTCCCTGGCAGACCTTCAGCTCCCTGAGCTCAAGGAAGGCTGCTCACCAACCTTTCCGTGCCATCCTCCCCCGCCAAGGTCCTAACATAATGATAGAAGCAGATTATAAGACAATAAATAAGAAGAAAAAACAGAGAGTCCATGACTCTATACCACTATAAGCTAAAAAACTGAGTAAGTCACAGTGGAGCAGAAGTCGACTAGTCAATATAGAAGGAAAAACGTAATTAGGAAATCACCATTTGGCAAACACCATATTAATAACTAATTCATCTTAATGAATATCAATACATGCTAAAAACTACTGGGTGAAACTTTAATGAAGAATAAAATATTCACACAATCTCAAAGGAACACTTCAGCACATAGGTATTAATTACAAAAGGGAATGAATAATTTTACAGTGGAGAAACTTTTGGCAACACGACTTCAATCATTGACCAAAACTGACATTAGCAGGAAAGGAAGAGCCTGAGATTGTGCCCCACCAGAGAGGACGGAATGCGAACACAGCACCGCTCTGGGACACTGCTCTTCAAGTACACGGTCCGCATCTACTCCTGAGGAAACGTCAGAAAAACCAAAAGACCAGCTTGTACTCTTCAAAGGCGTCAAGTTCATAAAAATCAAGGAAAGACTGTAGATTGAAGGATACTAAAGGAACATGATTGGTAAACGCTGCATGTGCTCTTGGACTAAATCTATTTTTCTGTGTGCTTATTTGTCTTTTCAGAGAATATTACTAGGTGACTAGCAAAACTTTCATTCTGATAACTTAATCTCACATGGTTTGCTGAGGAGGACCTTTTGTTTTGCTCCTAGTAACAAATGTTTTGTTAGGTAAGCCAGTCACAAATCAGTCTGAGCCTAATGTTCTAAGTCACTTCTCACCTTCTAGTGCCTTCTCCCCCATCCCTGCCCTGCTGCCAAGCACATAAGTCAAAACACCCATAATTCTTATGTCTGTCAGGGCCGTCCTACCATCTCTCCCTTCTGCCTAATATTACCTTCCACTGCGTACCCGTTAAAATTCTGCATCTCCTTCAAAGACTACTGCAAACACTGCTTCCAATATCAAGATGTCCACACACGAAGTTGGGATTTACACCTCCCTCTCCTGCTCCTAGTACTCTATTGAAAGTTCCTTCCATCATAATCAGAAACGGGACTTCAGCATGGTGAGGAGGAAAGGGAAAAGGAGTTCTTGAAGGGCCTGCTGCCAAATTCCCAACACACCACACAGTTCGTCAACTACGGAACTGAAATCACTGTCACAAACTTCACAACATTGCTATTAAAGCAGGTAAATGTGTGAAGTCATGTAGGTCATTCAAGAAAAATGAGGTACAAAACTAAAACTCCACTTTACACTCGATGTGATGGCTATAAACAAAAACACAAAGAAGTGTTAGCAAGGTTGTACAGAAATTGCAACTCTCCCACACTACCACTGGTGGGAATGTCAAACGGTGCGCTTCCTGTGGTAGAGTGTGACAACTGCTCAGTAAGTTCAATGTACAATTACTATATGATCCAGAAAGTCCATTCCTAAGTTTATATCCTAGAGAAGGGAAAACACATTCACTCGAATAACACTTGTAAACAAAGGTTCAGAGCAACACTATTCAAAACATCCAAAAAAATGCAAACCATTCAAATACCCATTACCTGATAAAGAAAACTGTGGTTTATCTATACAATGAAACATTATTTGGAATTAAAAAGAAGTAACGTGTTGATACATGCTATCACATGGATGGACTCTAGTTAATGGTTGTCAAAGGCTGGCAGGGAAGGAGAGTTGGGGGACAATAACTAAATGGTTCAGGGTTTCTTTGGGGGGCGAGGGAAACATTCTAAAACTGATAGCATTGATGGTTACACAACTCTGTAAATACATATAAAACATCTGAATTGTACACTATAAACGGATGACTTGTATAATACGTGAATTATATCTCAAAAAAGCTTTTACAAAAACAGAAGTATTGTAGTCCCTTCCTTCAGGGAAAGCATCATGTTTTATCCTTGTTTGGTTCTCGCCTTCTATAAACACAGAACTCACTATAGAGATGTTTACTGAATTGACTTTGAGGTTAATGCAGTTTGTGCTTCAGCTGTGAACAGCAGCCTGCATTAGGAGAGGCACTCTCTGCAGGGCTGTCACCCTTCCCGGGGGCTGTGGTCCTGCTGTGAGTCCGATGAACCCCGACAGGGATCATGGCTCTGCAGGGCTTCCTGTCTACCTGCCCAGATTGAGAGGAAGGCTTGTCGGGATGGACATCTCATCATCGAGTACGTACAAGACTGCTGATAAAGCAGTCTTTAAAACGTGGTGTTAACTGCTAAACAAGTCACTCCAAGCAATACTGCAATATAGAGTACTAGAAACTTCATTTACATACAAATCAATCTGAGTTACCTTTCAAATAGCAATACAATGCACAAAAACTGAAAAGGCAAAAAATGTAACCTTCAGCTAACAAATATTTAAATTTTAATATACAGATCTAACTTTTAATTTTACAGAGGAGATTATGCAATGTACTGCCTAAAACTATGCCTAGGAGATTTTACTTCAACAAATGGATCAAATTTACTCATACGTGTAAGGAATAATTCTTAACTAGACATTGCCTGCCCATCAGAAATGAAAACCAAGATCTCACTATAAGGCCCAACAATGCTTCCGGAGAAAAGCGTCTCTTCTTCAAATGCTAAGATTTACATTCTAAGGATTTTTCTATACATCTGCTTAATACATTTTTGTCATTTTGCAACTTTAGCTAAAATTCCAGTAGATTGGTTCTGAAAGAGTAGAAGCCCCTGCCACGTTTTTCAGTCCTCTCTAGAAATATACCGAATAGAATATGTAACACCTTGGACTGAACTTACAGCAGTGAAAAGCACCTCTGCATTCTATAATTTACATGTTTTAAAAACTGGCTTTTTTCCCTTTTTATCTCTGAAGAGGCTATTTTATCTGGAATTTGTAGGAATCTGAGTACACACCAGAGACAGCTATACAGATTAACACATGCTGTTCTATTTTCATTGCTCTCAGAATTATAACAACACATATACATAGTTATACACATTATGATGAACATACCAAATATATATTTTCTGACTACAATGTGATTACAACCATAAAATAAAATGTAATGTAAAATCTATAGGCATAAATGCTGTTTTATATATACAAGACCTGTCCAGAAAGTATCCAGCCATGTACTATGAAAAAGAGACATTTATTAAAGAAGATACAAGATACAAGAAACACTGTACGTAGGACAATGACATCTCATTCCCCTTCAAAGTGGGCAGCTTGGGACCTCACACAGTTCTCCCAATCGCCATCATTATTTGATGTTTCAGCAAAAAACTCTGCAGGAGAGATGATGCATGAGTGGGCGCATAGTCGTGACGAAGCTGCTAATCAGCAGTTCCCATAGCTGTGGCTTTCTGAATCATCAGAATAGTTTCCATGGAAGAATATTCAAGCTTAATGCAAAATTTGATGCAGATTCATTGCTCTACTCGCTCAGTCATTTCAAATGTGATGGCCAAACAGTACACATGCTCACACAACAGTGTCTACTGCCCCCACTGACTAGTACAGTGAAGTTTTCCTTGTTCACACATGTGCATTCCAGTCCTCTCTTCTGAGCTGCCAGGTTATATCAACATCACGCAAACCATTCTCGTTATATTAACAATGGCTTGACTCCTACTATACAGACCTTGTATATATCATAAAGCAGCCCTGGCTGTAGACTTGTAATAGGGGGAGAGCCAGCTGGTTTTCCTTTTAAAATATCATGTTTAGATTCCCATTTGTGAACTACCTGTGTAAAAAGCATTGTATTAACCTGACTCAGGGACGCGTCTATATCTATGACTTCACGTCTGTCCTTTCTTATGCAGTTAGGAGAAACCAATCATCTCTGGTGTACTCGTATTTTTATATATACATATAGACTAGAATGACCATAACTCGTCACAAGCTCTAAGCAATTTTTTTTATTGCTAGACTTTGTTTTTGCCCAATTTTTGCTCACAGTTCCTTTGCATATATTTTCATTACACTCCTCTCTCTTTTTTCAGACCTTGATTAAGTGGCTGATCTACTTGTATTTCCATTTTACGTATCACCGTATCAAATGGAAGTGCCCTGACGTTCCATGAAGGCCAGCAGGAAGGGTCAACACCTGTCAATGCCATAACAGGAAACTCCTTTATGACACAGTTGAGTCCCTCATAAAGATAAGAAATACTGTACATGAATATTTTAAAGATTTTATTTATTTATTTTTAGAGAGAGGGGAAGGGAGAGAGAAAGAGAGGGAGAGAAACAACAATGTATGGTTGCCTTTCACATGGCCCTCACTGGGGACCTGGCCTGCAACCCAGGCATGTGCCCCGACTGGGAATCGAACCGGGACCCCTTGATTCCCAGCCCGCGCTCAATCCACTGAGCTATACCAGCCAGGGCTGTACATGAATATTTTAAATAAGGAAAACTGAATGGTGTTCCTAGTGTTTTTCCTTAGCACTAGGAGCAACCTTAGATACTCTACAGAAATAAAAACATTTAAAAAGAGTGAATGAGATTATGAATAGAGACACAAAATTTCTCAACAAATTACTAATAAACCAAGTCCAGCAACATGTTGGAAATACTTGTGTGTGTACATGCACACACACACAGACTTGTAAGATTTCTCCTAGAAACACAAGATTGTTTCAGCATATGAGAGCAATCAACATAATAACACAATATTAACAGAATAAAGAACTATACCTTGATAATAAATCAAACTAAGAATAGAAGAGAACTTCCTCAATATCAAAAAGGCATCTAAAAAACCCCACGGCAAACATTGTACTTAATGAGGAAAGACAGCATTCCTCTAAACAGCAAAGGGTCTAAAGGATCAGGAATGCGCACGTGTGAACAAAGACAACTTCACTGTACTGTCAGTGGGAGTGGTAGACACTGTTGCGTGAGCATGTGTGCTGTGTGGCTGTCACATTCGAAATGACTGAGAGAGCAGAGCAATGAATCTCTAAAGGATCAGGAACAAGAAAATGATGTTGGATATTGTTACTACCATTCAATGGTGTACTGAAAAGTCTAGCCAGAGGAGCTAGGAAAAAAATAAAAAGCAACTAGAATGAAAAGGAAGAAGTAAAAGTATCTCTACTTACAGATGACATAATTTTGCATATAGTAAAATGTGGAGGAATACACACACACACACACACACACAACAATTAGAGCTAATAAATGAATTAGTAAAGTTCAAAATATAAGATCAATGCACAAAAATAAACTATTTCTACTAACAAAAAACAATCCAAAGATAAAAATTAAGTAAAATTCATTTAAACTAGCATAAAAATAAGATACCAGAAAAAAATACAAGAAAATTACAGACTAATATACCTTGTGAATAGTTACAAAACTCAACAAAATAGTAGCAAACTGAACCCAACAGCACACTAAAAGGGTTATGCACCATGAAACTAAGGGAAAAAAACTCCCACATGATCATGTCAATAGATGCAAAAGAAAAAAGCATTGAACAAAAGTCAACAACCTTTCATGATGAAACTGCTCAGAAAACTAGGCATAGAAGGAAACATTCTTAACAGGATACAGGGGGGTTATTTAAAAACCAAAACACCACAGCTAACACCATACTCAATATTGAGAAACTCCAGTGTTTCCACCCTAAGATTAAAAAAGAGACAAGGATGCCAGCTTTCACTAGGGCTGTTCAACATTCCTAGCCAGAACAGTAGGGCAGAAAACCAAATTAAATGCCTTCAGATTGAAAATTTGAATCTTTTCTCTTTTGACAGAGTGCCCACTTCTAAAAAGAAAATTTCATAAAATCCACACACACAAAAATCTATTAGAGCTAATAAATGATTTCAGTAAAGTTGCAGGATACAAATAAGTTGAGTTTCTCTATGCCAGAAATAAACATTTCCAGAAGGAAATAAATGAAACAATTCCATTTACAATAATATCCAAAAGAATAAAATACCTAGGAGTAATTTTAACAAATGAGATTTAAAACTTGTACACTGAAAACTAAAACACACTGATAACAGAAATTAAGTAAGACACTAAAAAACTATAAAAACATGCAATGTTCATGAACTGGAAAACTTAATATTCTTCCAATGGCAATACTCCCTAAAGCAATCTACCAATTCAGTACAACCCTTATCAAAATCTCAACCGTCATTTCTCCAGAAACGGAAAAGTCAATCCTCAAATTCGTATGAAACTGCAAGAAACCACAACTAGCCAAAATAATCTTGAAGAAGGAAATCAAAGTTGGAGGATCCAACTCCCAGATTTCAAAACTGACTGCAAAGCTACAGTAACCGAAACCGAGTGCTTTGTGTGATAACGCAAGGAAACAAAGGTATACTGACTGGGAAGGAAGAAATTAAATTTTGTTCACAGAAGACATGATTACCTGTGTAGAATATCCAAAAGAACTGACAAAAAAAAAAAAAAAGGAAGAAAGAAATAAATCCTGGTACTAATAAGGAATTACAGCAAAGTTGCAGGTTACAAGGTTAATATATAAAAGTCAATTACTTTCCAATACACCAGCAATGAACAAATGAAATCTGAAAACACAATACTATTTACATTAGCACCCAAAATAATAAAATAAATATCATGTAACAAAATATGTATAAGATCTATATGAGGAAACTATGAAAACTCTGCTGAAATAAATCAAAGAATTAAATAAATGGAGAGATAGTCCATGTTCATGGATAGGAAAACTAAACACTGTCAAGATGACAGTTCCTCCCAACTTGATCTATAGATTCAATGCAAGCCCACCAAAAACCTCAGCAAGTTATTTTGTAGATACTGACAAAATGACTCCAAAGTTTATGTGGAGAGGCGAAAGACTCAGGACAGCTGACACAATACTGAAGAACAGCAAAGCTGGAGGACTCCCAAGCTTAAAACTCACTGTGTAGCTACAGTAAACAACAGAGTGTAGCATTAGTGAAAGAACAGACAGATAGACTGATGGAACCAATAGAGAGCCTAGAGATATACCCATATAAATACACTCAGCTGATATTCAACAATGCAGCAAAGCAATACAGTGGAGAAAAGGCAGTCTCCACAAATACTTCTGGAACACCCAGACCTGCACATTCAAAAAAAAATAAATCTATACACAGACTTTACACCCCTCATAAAAATTACTCAAAATGATCGGAGATCCAAAATGTAAAATGCAAAAAATCTCCTTGAAGATATAAGAAAAAAACTACATAATGTTGGGTTTGGTGATAACTTTTTAATATGACAAGAACAACGTGATTCATGAAAGATGGACTTCATTAAAATTTAAAATTTCTGCTCTGTCAAAGACAATGCCAAGAGAATGAAAAGACAAACCACAGAACGGGAAAAATATCTGCAAAACTCATATAATAAAGGACTTATTCAAAATATATTAAAACACCCTTAAAACTCAATAATAATATTAAGAATCTAATTTTAAAAAATAGGCCAAAGACCTTAACAGACACCTCACCCAAGAAGAGTCACAGATGGCAAAGAAATATGTGGAAAGATGCTCCGTATCACACGTCATCAGAGAAAGGCAAGCTAAAACAACATGAGACACCATTACACACATGTTAGACATTACACTTATTAGAATGTCAAAAACCAAACCACTGACAATACCACATGATGGTGAGGATGCGGAGCAACAAAAGTTCTCATTCATTGCTGGTGAGAATATAAAGTGGTATAGCACTTTAAAAGACAGTTTGGCAGTTTCTTACAAAACTAAACAAACTCTTACCATATAATCCAGCATTCATGCTTCTTGGTATTTATCCAAAGGAGTTGAAAATTTATGTCCATACAAAAAAATCTGCATATGGATGTTTATAGCAGCTTTATTCATAATTACTAAAACTTGGAAACTACCAAGATGCCCTTCGGTAGGGAGGTGGATACATAATCTGTGGCATATGCAAACAATGAAATATTATTCAGCACTAAAAAGAAATGAGCTATCAAGGCATGAGAAGACATGGAGAAACCTTACATGCATATTACTAAATTAAAGAAGACAATCTTAAAAAGCTACATAATATATGATTCCAACTGCATGACATTCTGGAAAAAGCAAAACTGTGAAGACAGCAGAAAGATCAGTGGTTGCCAGGGTCTGGGGGTGGAAAAGATGACTAGGCAGAGCCTAGAGAGTTTGGGGGCAGTGAAAATACTCTGTATGATACCATAATGACAGATACACAATATTACACACTTGTCCAAAACCACGGAATGGCAACACTAAGAGTGAACCCAAAGTAAACTATCTGCTTTTGGATGATAATGATGTACTGATGCAGGTTCATCAGCTGTAACACACGCGCCGCTACCGTGGGGGTGCTGTGCGTGTGTGGGGGCGGGGGTGGATGACGTAGCTCTTGCACTTGCCCCTCCATTTTGCTGTGAACTTTACATTTTTCTCAAAAAATAAAGTCTTAAAAAAACAGTGTGGTACTAGCATAATGACAGGAATATAATACATCAAGAATCTATAAATGAACCTAAACATCTATGACCAACTGATTTTCAACAAGAGCATCTGATGGGGAAAGGAATATTCTCTTCAAAAAAATGGTTCTGGGAAAACTAGATAAAGTTGAGCCTCTCACTCACTTCATATACAAAAATTAAATAAAAATGGACCAACCTCAAATATAAGAAGTAGAACTATAAAATCCACAGGAAAAAAAAAACACAAAAGAAATAAATCCTCACCACCTCAAATTTAGCAATGGATTCTTAGATTCAACACCAAAGTACAAGCAACAAAAGAAAAAATAGATAAACTGGACTTCATCAAAATTTACAACTCCTGTACATTGAAAGATATCGTCAAAAACGTGCAGGTATAATCTATAGGAGAACTTCCAGTCAAGCCGGTGGCAGAGGTAGACATCGGGCTGGCCTCCTTCCACAAGCACATCAAAACTGCAGCTCAACTAGAGTAAGAGTCATTCAAAACCACCTGAAGTCTAGGCGCACGGAAGTCCCATAACGAAGGAACCACGGTTCTCAAACTTAATTCACTCCTGAAGTCTGTTCAAGAAGTGAGTTGTTCAAAAACCGAATCGTGCCTGAGAGACGCATGCCATCATACAGGTATCAGCATGAAAGGGTCATTGGATTGAGAGCCAAAGTTTTGTTCAACAACCGAGACATTTTTTCCATTAACAACTTGGTCGAGAACCGACTTGTTTGAGATGGGAGACACGTGTGCACAAGAAGCCGTGTGGAGGCTGGCAGGAGGAGGGTCAGGGACACAGAACAGCGGGTCCCATACCCATGGTGGTGGACAGACACAGGGAGCCATAACTTGGCTGCAGAGGTCCCCGCTGAGAAGCAAGGGGTCGCAGCACCACACCAGGCTCCCCAGCCAGAAGAAAAGTCCCTATAACTTCTGGCTGTGAAAACCAATGGGACCGTGGCTGAGGGGACTGTGGCTGAGTGAAACAAAGGGCTGTGGGGGGGGGGGCAGGTGTTTACACAGGACCTTATTCACTAAGGGACTCACTCCCTCTGAGCTCCATCCAGCACTGGAGCAGCAGCAAGAAAAGCACCAGGGACATAAGAGGAGAAACTGAATTGCTTGATTTTAGGGTGAGGGTTAGAAGGGGAGCTTTCTCCCAGACAGCTCTGGCAGATGCCACGGTTACTTCGTTCAGCCCTCCCTGTTGTAGCACAGGCAGGCACCAAGTCTATTAACCTGGCTAACACTGTTCACCCCGCCCTGGTGATTTCCTGGGACGCTGTCCCACCCAGACCGATTCCAGTGGCTTTTCCACACAAACAGCCTATCTTGGCTGGCGCTATGAACTTTCCTAAAATCTCTCAAAGGTTCACAAACCTCAAACAAGCAGCATTAGTGTACCTCTTACCTCCTGCTAAGCAGCCCCAAGCCTGACACTAGTGACGGCCAGCCTCAGTTCACAGCTTAGCCTCTACTGGGCATCTACAAGTCCAGCCCAAGTGGCAACCACCTGCAGATCACTATGCACATACCACGTTGCCCCAAACATGGCACGGGAAGTGGCTGACCTTGGCCTGCACCACAGGCCTTGCCAAGAGGCTCCGGAACCAACACACCCAAGGGCCAGCCTCAGACCACACCAGACACCACCCAAACACCTCCACAAACAACATACCGAAAGGGCAAACTTGGCAGGCGCCTGACCCACTAAAGAAAACCCTATTCCTTAGGGTCAGCGCCTGCACAACAGCTCCTCCATTCTGCCACAGCAAGTCCTCACAACCAATGAGCATGAGAGTCAGTCCCTCCCATTAACATACCTACAGAAATCAAGGCTCAATTACAACAGGAGAGCATACACACCACACAAGGAAAACATCTGGAGCACCTGACTCAGGTGACCAGGGAGACTGTGCCACTGGGCCACACAGGACACCTATTACATAGGACCACTCTACCAAGACCAGGACATATAGCAGCTCTACCTACTACACTGAAACAAACACAAGGAGGTAGCCAATATCAGGAGACAAAGAAACATGTCCCAAATGAAAGAACAAGAGAAAATTCTAGAAATACATACCTATCAATAATTACTTTAAATGTAAATGGATTAAATACTCTAATCAAAAGGCAGAGGGTGGCTGCATAGATAAGAAAATAAGATCTATACATACACTGACTATGACAGACCCACTTCAGACTGGAAGATGCACAGACTGGCCCTGACTGGTGTGGTTCAGTGGGCTGAGCATTGGGAACTGAAAGGCTGCCAGTTCAATTCCCAGTCAGGGCACATGCCTGGGTTGTGGGCCAGGTGCCCATTTGGGGGTGTGTAAGAGGCAAAAAATTGATGTTTCTTCTTCTCTCTTCCTCCCTCCTTTCCTCTATTTCTAAAAAAATAAATTAATAAAATCTATGAAAAAAAAAGACACACAGACTAAAAGTAGAGGGACAGAAAAAGGTTTCATGCAAACAGAAAAGAAAAAAAAACTGGGATAGCAATACTTATATCAGACAAAATAGACTTTAAAACAAAGGCTATAATAAGAGATAAGAAGGACCCAGTAATTCCACCTTTGGGTATTTATCCAAAGAAACCCAAAACACTAATTTGAAAAGATATATGCGTCCCTAAGTTCACTGCAGCATTGTTTACAAGATATGGTCAAAATATGGAAGTAACTTAAGAGTCCATTGATAAATGAATGGACAAAGAGGAGATGGCACACACACACACACACACACACACACACTAGAGTATTACTCAGCCATAAAAAGAATGACATCTTGCCATCTGCAACAACATGGGTGGACCTAGAGGGTATTATGCTAAGTGAAGTGGGTCAGATAGACCGATGCCATGTGATTTCAATTATATGTGGAATCTAAAAAAAAAATAAACATTATAAAAAAAAACAGAAACAAATTCATTGATACAGATAACAATTTATTTATTTTTGTGCCCAGGGCTGTTGGGGATATTTTTTCTTTTTATTTTTTAATATATTTTATTGATTATGCGATTACAGTTGTCCCATTTCCCCCCCCTTTATTCCCCTCTGCCCCACACCCCCCCATTCCCCTCCCTTTAGTTTTTGTCCATGGGTCATACACATAAGTTCTACAGAGAACAATTTTGATTGCTGCCAGATGAAAAGGGGTTTGGGAGGATGGGTGAAAAAGTGGAAGGAATAAAGATGTGTAAATTGGCAGTTACAAAAACAATCACAGGGATGTAAGGAAACAGTAATATTTTAATAATTATGTATGGTGTCAGATGGGTAGTAGACTTATCAGGGTGATCACTTGTTATATAAATGTCTAATCACTATGTTGGGCAACTGAAACTATAAAATATATCATGTCGACTTTTATAGAAAGTAAAAAATTAAAAACTAAAAACTAAAAAATACATGAAAACATTAAAAACTACAATCTAAAGAATAGGAGAAAACATTTGGATATCATTTAAACAATATGAGTTCAATATCCAGAATATATTAAAACACTCTTACAATAATAATAAAGAATAGTAAATGAATATAATACTTAAATAATAATTTTTAATAATATGAACAATAAAAATATCACCCAATTTTTTAAAATGAGCAAAGGATTTCAATAGGTAATTCTTGAAAGAAGATGTACAAATGGCAAATCACCACATGAAAAGATTTTCAACATCATTGGTCATTAGAGAAAAGCAAATCAAAAGCAGACATACTGCTTCACATCCAGTAGGATGGTTTTAATCAAGAAAACAGAAAATCACAAGTGTTGACAAGGATGTTAAGAAATAGGAACCGTCATACCTTGTTAGTGGGAATGTAAAATGGCACAGGTACTTCAAAAAATAGTTTTTTAGTTCCTCAAAATATTAAACATAGAATTATCATATGAACTAGCAATTTTACTCTTAGGTTTACGCCCAAGAGAAATAAAGACATGTGTCCACACAAAAAATTTTACTCGAATGCTTATAGTGACATTAGTCATAGTAGCCAAATATACAAACAAACTAAATTCCCATCAACATATGAATGGATAAACAAACTGGAATATATACATAGAATGGAACATTATTCAGCCATAAAAAGGAATGAACTACTGATATATGCCACAATTTGGATAAACTTTGAAAATGTTACAATAAATGTAAGAAGGCAGACACTGACATTAATGCATGATATGATTCTTTTTTATGTAATATATCCAGAATAGGCAAATCCATAGAAAGTAGATTAGAAGTTACATTGGAATGGGGTGAGGCAGGGAGTGCTGAGTGCTTGCTTAAAAGTACAGAATGTTTTTATGGGGTGATGAAAAAGTATTTGAAACCACAAAGGTGGTGGTTGCATGATATTATGAATACATCACCACTGAACTGTACATTCTAAAATGGTTAATTAATTGTATGTTATATAAATTTCACCTCAATTTAAAAATATAATAGACTATTTAGGATTAAGTTTAATAAAGTACGTGCAAGTCTTATAGACTGAAAACTACAAGATATCGCTGAAAGAAGATTAAATAGCTAAACAAAGGGCAACAAGTCCTGTGTTCACAGCATAGGACATTTATAGTTTTTCAGGTGGCAATGCTCTCCAAACTGACCTTTGATTCAGTGCGATCCCTATCAAAGTCCCACTTGGCTTTTTAGGGGCAGAAACTGGCAGGTTAATTCTAAAATTTATATGGAAACGAGAGCGACTAAGATAGTCAAAACAATGGAGAAAAGAAAAAAGAGTGGGGGACTCAGACTTTCCATTTTCAGTATTTACCACAAGGCTACAGCAATCGAGATACTACAGTACTGATATAAGAACAGACAGACCTATGGAATACAACTGAGAATCCAGAAATAAATTCATGCATCTGTAGCCAACTGGCTTGTGATAAATTTTACAAAACTAGTCAACAGGGAAAGTAAAGTCTTTTGTGTCGAGTCTTCGTGACCTTCAATTAGACACCAAAAGTACATAAAAAAAATAGGTAAGTTGAACTTTATCAAAATTAAATACTTGTGCTTTAAAACAAACTGTCAAGAAGGGGAAATGACAACAGGTCTAATATCCATACAAAGAACCTTTACAACTCAGTAACAAAAAGACGAAGAATACAGCTAAAAAGTGGGCAAGTGATTTGAATAGATTTTTTTTTTTTTTAGATTTTATATATTTTTAGACAGAAGGGAAGGGAAGGAGAAAGAGAGGGAGAGAAACATGGCCCTCACTGGGGACCTGGCCTGCAACCCAGGCATGTGCCCTGACTGGGAATCGAATCGGCGACCCTTTGGTTTGCAGCCCACACTCAATCCACTGAGCTACCCAACCAGGGCTGAATAGATATTTCTTGAAAGAAGATACACAAATGAGCAATAACCACACGGAAAATTCTCAACATCATTAATCATTAGAGAAATACAAATCAAAACCATAATGAGATACTACCTCACACCCAGTGGGATGGCTGTAATTAAAAAGGCAAAGAATAACATGTGGGTAAGGATGTAGAGAAATTTGAATTCTCATACACTGCTAGTGGGAACGTAAAATGTGTAGTTACTTTGGAATATAGTTTTGCAATTCCTCAAACATAGTTACTTTATGACTGGCAATTTTAGCATTATATCCAAAAGAAATAAAAATTCACGTTCATTCATAAAATTGTACATAAAAGTTCATAGCAGCACTATTCATAATAGTCAAAAGGTGAAAACAAACCAAATGCCCTTTAACTAATAAATGCATGAACAAAATATAGTATAACCCATACAATGGAATATTATATATAAATAAAAAGGAATGAAGTACTGATACATGCTACAACGTGAACCCTGAAAACATCAAGCTAAGTGAAAGACACCAGACTCTGATTACATTTACACAGTGTCTGGAACAGTCGAGTCCAATCTACATAAAGTAGATTAGTGGTTGCCTAGGTCTGCAAAGGGGAAGAGAATGAGTGACTGCTATTGAGTACTGGGGGGTTATTCTTCTAGGGGTGATGAAAATCTCTGGCAATACAGGTGTTGGTTGTACAACCCTGTGAATATACTAATAACCACTGAATTCACACTAAACAATTCACACTAAATGTACACTAAAATGGTGAAAATTGTAGTCAGTGAATTGTATCTCAATAAAAAAAATAGATGAGGAATTTACTACAAAGAAACAAAGTACTTATACGAAGTAGAGCTGGGGAGGCCGCATCTTAGTGTATAAAAACACTCTAGTAAAAGGAACACTAACAAGTACGTAAAGTTCAGAGGTAGGTTAATTATAAGATTCTAATTTAAACATTGTATGTCAGGACAAAATCTCCTCAGAATTTTAAGAACCCTCAGAGAAGATCATTTGGTCCTGCAGTGAAGAATTTCCATCACTAAATTAGACTCTGGTTAAAGCCATCACTCGGATTTCGGCATGGGGACAATATTTAAATAAGCAATTCATTCAACAATAAAAACCACCAGACCGGATTGAATTCTGTACCTTGTTGACTTAGAAACTGTACAGTCTCCTGTTCACATACAATCAGGGCCTTAAGCTTCAGCCTCACCTGGGGTTTGGGGGGGTCCCCTCAGTCCTTGGTGCGTGTTAACAATGGAAGGATTCTGGACCTTTAATTCTTAACGTGCTGCACAGACTATTCCTAGACTCACACAGCACCAAGGGGCAGGGGTCCTGGACTTAAACACTGAAGTCTAGTGAGAATGAGCTGCAAGCATCAGAGAAGTTATTTCTCCAGAAGGCAATGGAAGAGTGGGTGCTGCATCTCCAGGCAACCCAAGTCAAACCAGATATTCTGACATCTGACGAACATTTCACCTCATCTTAAAGAACATTACTTAAAGTTACCTTTAGCCAGTTTTACAGAAAAACAAAACGAACAACTGTAAAGATATCTGTGCATCAAAATCAGAGTTTGAGAGGATAATATATATTTTATAAAACCTTTCGAGACTAATTGAATATTTTTGAATAGGCTGTGGGTCATTTTATTTGACTTGACTGCCTTTCATTCTTGAAGTTTTTTCACTGAATTCAAGAAACTGATGAGAAATCCTAATACTTTCCTATATTTAAGGGGAAAAAAGATTTTAAAACAGCAAAATTCCAGAATCATTCAAATTAAAGGCAAACATCTACTCCATTCTAGAATGGCATATTCCTTACTCTACATTTCCTTCTATACTTTTTTATTAAAAATAAATGTTTCTCCTAGAACACTTGCTTTAAAATGCTAAGATTACATAGGCACTATAGCTAATTCATTTTAAAACTGAAAACATGGATGTGTCTTGGGAATGTCATGCTGAGCAAGGAAGGGCAGATGGAGGGGGTGAGGAGCCGTATGATTTCACTCATACGTGGGATGTAAAACTGGAAGCAACAGATGAACAAGCAGGACAGACAAGTGGAAACTCATGGACACAGACAGCAGTGTAGTGGTTACCAGAGGGAATGGGGTGGGCAGTGAAAGGTGAAGGTGGTCAAGTATATGGTAACGGAAAAAGATTTGACTTTGGGTAGTGAACACACAATGCTATATACAGATGATGTACTTTAGAACTGTTTATTTGAAACCTATATAATTTTATTAACCAATATCAGCCCTGTATTTTTAATATAAGAATGATGGAGTTGATACAGCAAATCTCTAGAGAATGTTTCTTAATAATTCTGTAATGAGAAAAAATATAAGTAGAAAGAGTCCCTACTGCAGTGATTAGCTGAGTCATTAAGTTGGCTTGGTGAACGTCTCTGGCAAGTCTGGAGACTCATTCTTAATTCTTACTTCTTAGATTTCTAGATTTCTTATATTCAACTCTAAAGCTAAGTATATTCAATAATCTATGATTCAATTAATGAATTAACATAAGTTAAGAGATAAATTATGTAACTAGAAATAGCTTATTTTAAATGTTGATCCACAGCAATAGTACTCATTTCATTGGATAAAAAAAAATTAGCAACTTTTTTTAATGACTGCCTAATTCATCTTTATAAACACAGTCCATTTTCATCATGGGGAAGGATGTGCAGATTTCAGACATGTGGGTTACTTGGTAGTCAAAAGAACCTTGCACAGTATTTTTATCATACATTTTGTACTGAAATGTGGTTTTATATAAATGAAAACATTGCCACTCACACAGGATGACTTCAAAGAACACTCAGCCAGCTCACTCACCTTGGGGAGTTATCAGAGCTCTTCCGTTCTCCTGACACCATCCAACCGGCTGGATATAAGGACTATTTACATCACACCTGCAAAAGCAGCATTCTACTTAGATCCCATATTACTCAAGGACAGAGAAAGAATTCAAGAGTAATGAACATTCTAGACATTAAGAGATACCATGGAAAATATTATTGCATCGCCAAAATGTTACTTTATAGCTAAGATAATTAGAAGTGATTTTTAGTATTGTATTTTGTAAGCTGAGTGACCAAACTTCTCTTTTACATAACCTTCTTGAAATTTAAAAGTATAAAATAAAAAGTTTTTACTATAAACTGAAATGCCAGTGATATCCCCAAAGAGTGAACATTTTAATAATCTTCTACAACTTCTTGCTAGCAGCAAGGAAAAGTATTAATAGGCCAGTCCAAATTTTAATAGGACAGCCCAATCAGACTCCATATGGCTTCGCATTTCTTCCATCTCCTTTTCAAAGACTTCAAACTATTCTACTTAAGACACATACAACAATTGATCTTTGCTCTGCTTCTTAGTTCAAAGACAAAAACAGGCTACCCTAAAAAAAACAACAGGGTACCCTTCAGGCACATGAAGAACCACGGCCTCAGCCAGGAACTTGTTGGTCATTTAGGACATGCTATGAAGAAATGCTACTGAAATTCTTTGTGCCATTCCCTCTTACCTATTTCAGGTTTTTGCCCAGAAAACCCTTTTAACTCATGCAATGTTAGTTTAATGGCATTGTAGCATTCATTTTCTCTGCTCCCCACAGGCTTTCAAATAATTCACTCCATTCTTCCTGAATCCTCCCTTTTAAAAATATGATAGGAAGAGTTTAACATTTTTCAAGGAAAAAAAAAAAATATTGCAAGCTCGTAACACCTCGTCACCAAAAAAAAAAACCAAAAAGTTTCTCTTACAAACTACACAAAATACACTGAAGTGCCCTGAACTGGTCATATTATTTCAGATGAGTTCTCATTAGGTAACTGCCCGTGAAATGAAGAAAATGTTTCTTGGGCTCTTTAATTAGAGAAGGTAGTGAAAAGTCAGCCACTAAGTTCCTGTTGTTCATACCTTTAAGAACAGAAGAACAGTGATAGTACTGGAATGAAAACAAATTCTTAATACCGAACATGAACGCACAAAAATAAAACGCACAATGGTGTCTCACCAGTAATCGTAACTATCATCCCAATTGTCAAAATGCACTAGTAAGCGATCTTCAACAATATCTGCTATGGTTGCCACACACACCAACGAAGGGTTCTTCCTGTCGACGGCCTCCAGCTTCATTCCAACCTGAAACTCTTTAGGCACTGGCCCATTCTAACACAGCACCAGAGGAAGAGGCACAAAAAGAAACAGGACACCAAACAGGACTGAGCCACTGTCCAAACTTCTATGATGTTTAGCATCAGAAAAGTCTGTCGGGCATCAACACTTACCATGCTGATGAAGCCAGCAAATGCCAGTAAAAATCTTCCCACAAACTGTTAGGAAGTTTATATTCAGAACGTAGACGGGGAAATGAGCTTTTACGTTGGGCTTTTCTCTTTCTTTGTTCAGGTAGGCTTTATCTGCCTTATCATTGTCCCTTCCTTTTTCTTTGGTTCTTAGAATAACGTGTATTAATTTTAAATTATGATGTTTACTGAATATAGTAGTATCAAATAATTTCTTCTGCTCCCATAGGATTTTGAATAGTTTCCATATACCACTATTTTGGAAAAGTAATAAAGATATGCTCTTTGGCACCAAAATTACTTTCATCAGATCTGAAAATAGTGTTTTTTCAATATTTAAAGAACACACACACTAGTCCACAAATAAAATCATAATTGAAAAAATCAAAATGCTTTTTTATTATATGCACATAATTTTAGTATTAAAAATGCTAAGGACTAGCTCTGATTTACAATAATGTTACAATGACAAAACCCCACCTTCATACAGCTATAATTAGCCCGTCCTGGGATTTAGAAAGTATACATCCGGTACCTGGGGACTAGCAGAGGTTTTTTTCTTTACTATCTATGCTTGAACCCCGATTGTTTGTTTTCCTTCAGCACATTACACTTTTCAAGGCGATTTTACACTTCTTTCCCTAATACAATCCTATGAACCACGTGGAGAAATCGTGTAACAGTGATTTTGAGATCAGGGCACTGAAGCCTAGAAAAGTTGGGTGAGTGTCCTACAGGGTGGCAGAGCCCACAGCGGCAAGTCCCCAACCCTTTCTGTGATGCGTGGCCTCCCTGATGGGCCCGTGGGCCAAAAGGAGGCCAAAGCTGCGATTTATCTTCCTTCCCTCTTGACGACTTGTCAGGTTGCTGGGGACAGAGATGGCACAAGTGTGCTCTCCCCAAATTCTCATTCACCCCGTGAGTCTGTATGACTTGTCACCCTCACTGTCATTACACGTAAACCCAACCAGGCTGGGTACATTCAAGTCCGCCTGGGCTATTTTCTCATCTCAAACACCGAAACTAAGTTTAAATGACTAGCTCACTAAAAGCACAAAGAAAAAAGCACATTTCTAAAGGCATTTTAAATTTTAGCAGGTTTTAAATATAAATTTTTCAACTCTTTTTATCTAATAATACTTTTAATTATATTTTTAAAGGGGAAAAAGTATGCCCTTAAGAAACTGACGTATTAAGTGAGAAAAGTCAACCAGAAGCTAAGCATTCTTAAAAGATTAAAATACAAGAGAATATATAGTGAATTTTTTTAAATTTAAGCTCAAGGAAAAATCTAGTTTATACTGAGGCAGAAAATACTTACAGAACTTCTGTTCCTGAATAATTTCTTGGGAGCATTTTGCAATTTGTAGGTCTTCAAATAATTCATCCAAACAAATTTATCTTTTCTATAACCTAAAAAAGTATGGATTACTCAAGATAACCACAAGATGTAACCATGTGCATACTAAATATACAATTCTTATTCAGTCTTCTGCCATAAATTAAATGTCCTTTAGCAGACCACAGAAGATTTAAATTAAAATCTCTAGTTTCTTTCAATGTTTTCTAATGTATGAACTTCAAGGCTGTTGAGTGTGACTTCCCATCATGCATATCACTCCTTACAAATTTTAAAAATTTATTAAGATATGGAATTGGTACCTGGTAACTTAATGGGTGTCTCATATCCCATTGGGACCTTCCAAAATGGCAAAGGAAGGAGACAAAATTCCAAGTTTGTCATCACTCCTGAAGAAGCCACGTCACCAAGACCTTCAGAGGTCCTGATGGTGCAACGGTCCAGGTACCAAACATCTGGCGTAAATTACAGACACACCTTCACAATCCAATGACCATTTGCCAGCTCCATCTTTCTGATCCATAGCTTTACAGGTTTCCCAACAAAAAATGCATTACCCTGCCATCCATGTGCCCTAAAAGTGTTTCACAGTGTGCTGGCCCAATTAAAACTGGCTCAGTAAATATTTTCCGTCAGTGTTATGTTAATATTTAGAATAAAAGTCAAACTCCTTGCACAGCCTTCAAAGCCATGGTTGCATCTCCAATTTCATCTCCTATCTTCTCACCTGTGCTTCTACTGTAGCCATGTTCATTTCTGTGATTACTCCCCTGCACCAAGCACACTCTGGCCCCAGCGCATTTACTCGTGCTTTTTTTCTGACAAGTGCTCTTCCCCAGGCAGCCACATCGCTTCCTCTCTCGTTTCATCCATGCGTCTGTCAGACATCACCTTCTCAAGCTTTCTTCTCGACACTAAGTCAGAGTGTCCCTGTGATTCTCTGTCCTCCCACCCTGCCACTGCCTGACACTGACTCTTTATCTTTGTTTACTGTTCTCTCCTGTAGAATGAAAGCCCCATGAAGACAGAGATGGTTTGTTTTATTCAGTTCTATATCCCCAGAGCCTGCACAGAGGAAGGGCTCCATAAATACCTACCAAATGAACGAGCCTGTGGCGTGTTACCAGCTTCCACGAAATCCAGCAATCTTAAGGGACTCTGCCATTAGTCTCAGGGACAGATCCCAAAGGATACCTTGAGTTGGTTACTAAGAATAAATGACTATATACTAACTCCAGAAGTTTCCACGACCATCAAATCATTTGACATCCAAGCAGGAGATCTTACACAGAACTTTGCAGGGCAAAGAAATGGGCCCTTCGTCATCTCAACTGGTCAAATCCTCACCTCACTAGCACACAGCAAATAGAAAGGTCTTGGGTCACGTTTGCCAGGCCCACGTTCCTCCAGCACATAACAAAAGACAAGGATGAGATTTTTGTTCCCCATTAAAACACTGAAATGGGTTTCTCTTTCCTATGTCTGTGCTCTCTGTGAGTTCTGTTGGAAACAACGGCAGTGACTCAAGTTTCCTCACTACCCAGCACCAATGACTGAGATATCTCATTTCGATCGTGATTTAAACATTAGTTTCTTCATTTCTTATATGGTTTAATCAACTTTCTGTAAAATGAAATACGCTCACAAGATTTTATTTCTGCCCTAGTTGCCTTATCAGAATACCTGACTCAGTCACTGATGTTTTTCTTTTAAAGACATTTATTTCTAAGAATGGTATCCTTACAGGCTTACTCTTTTTTGAGGATCAAACTTTCATTTTGGAAATTAAATCACACCAGGCTCTCACTATTATGTCATAGAAATGTTGTTAAAATAAAACTAAAATAAGAACTCAGTCTCTCTCCATCCTGGCTTACCCTTAGGGATGTGCAATTCATGTTTGGTCTTTTCACACCATCCTATGGGATGAAGGTCAGGGGAACCAGCATTGGTCCAAAAATCGTAGCAGCTTAAATAACCATCAAAATGAAGCCTCAGACGGTAACCACACACCTGCAAAATGGAATGTTTGCAGTGGTTCATTGTGTCATGTGTTTGAAGTATACAAAAAAATTAACAAAATATTCATATATTCTGTCAGTGCCATCAACATATAAGAACCAATCCTTCCATCTATTTATAGATGACATCTAAATAAAACAAAATGCTGACAAAATACACTATATTTTTTTTCTGCAAAAATAATTACCCTTTTACTCAGTGTAGGAATCTGAGGTCAATTTACATGTCCATTAATCAATGAATTTATTTATTAACTCAAATCTGTCAAATATTCCTTTCAGAAACCCCATCTAGCTAAAGTACAAAGCAAACCCAAATGGGCATGGACTTATTTCAACTCTAACATATAAATCCAGAATACTCAATAAAGGAAATAAAAAAACAGTCTGAGAAATGCATCCTCTAGACATGCTATATAAATTTAATAGCCATAACCTATCAGTAAATGAACTGAATATTGTTTTCTATGTTTGGTGTTATTAAAAATATACAGCTCTTTTATCAGTTCAATAATAAAAAATGTTTAGTAAATATCACATTTTACAAGCCATTTACTTTCATCAATGGCTCTCCACGCTATATAATTTTCAAAATGCATATATTTATGTAAATATATAATTCATATGCATAGATATGTTCATATGCATTTCTCATTAGTTCAGCTAAAACTTCAATAATTACATCTCCTTTAACAGATAAAAGCAAGAATGTGAGACTCACTGATTGTAATCAACCTCAGGTGAAAACTATTTACCAATTAAATCAAGAGTACCTGCTAGGGATGAAAAACTTATTAAAAAGCTAATCTGCAGAAGGAAAAAATCATTAAGAAACATATTTTACCCCTCGCTGACTAAAATAAATCTATAATGTATTGGAACTTGTTTAGAACAAAAAGTACTCAATTCATTATTCTCTATAAAATTCTCTTCTGTCACTTCACTCTGCAATTAGCTCCAGACAATAACACCAACTCTTACCTCAGCTACAGAAAGCACACAAAATACAGTTGGATGTCGGGGGTCAATGCCTTCTAATCTCATTCCAACCTGAAAACCATTTTCATACTCTGGAAAGGATTGGTCCTAAAAAATTTCATGATATAACATTAGCCACTGAAGTATATTCACAATTTAATACTAAAACACTTGGTGTGGCTATACAATCAAAAACTTAACTGCACTAATTTGAAAGCTCAGTAATATAGCTAAAGATATTGGGTTGGCCAAAATGTCCACTTAGTTTTCTTTAATAAAATAAAAGACACATTTTTCATTGTCACCAATAACTTTATTGATTTGGACATTTTGAGTAAGTCGGCTATCTCCCGCATGGTATAACGTTAACTGTTCTCAATTAATGTCTCAATTTCATCACTGTCAACTTCAACTGGTCTACCTAACCATGGAACATCGTCCAGCGAGAAATCTCCAGCACAAAACTTCGAAACTACTTTTGACACTTTCCATCAGTCACAGCACCTTCTCCATACACTGCACAGATCTTTTCTGGTGTTTCAATTGCATTTTTACCTTTCTTAATAAAGCATAATGTGCCAAAAATGTTCCATATTTTCTTCCATTATCAATATTAAATGGCTACACCAAAATTCACCAACTTCGATAAGGTTTTTTAAAAATGCACACTGATATGACAGCTGTCACAATACCACCTAACATAATTTATTTGAAGTAAATCAAAATGAAGTAAAGTGCTACTACAGTCATCTTAATGGAAAAAAAAACAAACTTTTTGGCCAGTCCGATAGAAGGATGCTTATATATTTGACCCTGAAAGATGGTTTGATCATTTTTATGTGCTTTGTTTGAAAATATTTCATCTACAAAACTTTATGTCCTGTGAACTCATTTATTCTTTATTTTAAAAAAAGATTTTATTTATGTTTAGACAAAGGGGAGGGGAAGGAGAAAAAGAGGGAGGGAAACATCAATGTGTGATTGCCGCTTGTGCACCCCCCACTGAGGACCTGGCCTGCAACCCAGGCATGTGCCCTGACTGAGAATCGAACCAGTGACCCTTTGGTTCGAAGGCCAGCACTCAATCCACTGAGCCACACCAGCCAGGTCTGAACTCATTTTCTTTTGCTCATTTTTTATTAGTGATGTGAAGGACCTCTCCCTGTATTCTTGAAACAACCCTTTGTTGATTATAATGATTACCTATTCCTAGTCCATGACTTGGCTCTTCACTTTGTCTCTGATGACCTTGTCGTAGAGGATTGTTTTAAATTTTAATGTAGTAAATGCATCTATTATTTCCTATACTGTGTGTACATCTAGCCTATGAAATCCCCTGCAAACCTGAAGTTACATATATTCTCCTAGTGCTCTTTTAAAATTTTGTTCTTCATATTTAAATCTACAATACAACTGGAACTGACTTTTTCTATGGTGTGAGGTAGGAGTCTATTTTTTCATATGGAAAACCAAGTATTGAAAAAAATTTTTAAATAATCCATTATCTGGAGTTATCTCTATTATACATATTTGTAGGTCTATTTTTGGCTCTTTTATTCTGTTCACTGGGCCTATTTGCTTATAATGAGTCTATCTGGAGAGTAATCTTCACCATATTGAGTTTTATAATTCAGCAACTTGTTCCCTCTCCATTTAATCAAATCATTTTTATCTGTCCAAGATGTTTTTTAAATTTTCACATGAACTACAAAAAGGCTTTTTCATGCTTATTTCTGTGTACCTTTTAATGCTTATTGCTGTTTTAAATGAAATCTAATTAATAACAGACTTTCTAATTTGTCCACACTCATTATTATTTAGTTTAATACTGGTCTTATTTCCCACAGCCTTGCTGAACTACTATTAATTTCAAGCAGATTCAGCATTACTAGTCAATTCCTTCTTCACTGCAAATAAACTTATAAGTATACTAATGGAAAATGATTATGAAAATCAAATTCAAGAGCTGCTTTTTAATCACTAATGGTATTACTATTTACTAATGCTTAACATATGAATGCCTATTTTTAAAGTGAAATTTATTCTTTTGAGAAATTCTTTTCATTTGAAAATGTCAAACTTAAAGTTGCAAGAACAAAACAGTAAAGAGAATACTTATAGCTTTTGCCTCAATTTATTATTAACATTCCACCTCATTTGCTTTATCATTTCCATTTGCTCCCTTGCTCTCCTGTCTGTGTGTATACAGAAACACATATGTACATATATATGTACATATGATTTTTTCTGAATCATTCAAGAGTCCTTTACCCCTAAATGCTAAATATTTTTCAATAACAGCAATATATTCCCTAAGAATAAAAATATTCTCTTACAGAAAAATAGCTATTTATCAGTCTCAGTAAATTCAACACATACACAAGACTTTTAACGAATCTTCTATTCATATTCCAATTCTTCTGATCTACCCAACAATGAACTGTAAAACATTTTCCCCATCCAGAATAGGATTCAGTCTAGGATCAGATTTTTTTTTTTTTTAAGATTTTATTTATTTATTTTTAGAGGGAAGGGAGAATGAGTTGGAGAGAAACATCAGTGTGTGGTTGCCTCTCACGCACCCCCTACTGGCCAGCAACGCAGGCATGTGTCCTGACTGGGAATTGAACCAGCAACCACTTGCTTCACAGGCCAGCATTCAATCCACTGAGCCATACAAGCCAGGGTTAGGATCAGATATTAAATTTAGTTGACATGTCTCTTTAGTCTTCCTTAATCTGGAACACTTTCCACAGAATTTCTTTAACTTTCATAACATTGACATTTTTAAAGAACACAATCTTCCCCCTCCCCTATTTTATTAAAATAGAAAGCTCCTCATTTTGTATTTGTCTGTTTCCCCATGACTGGATTTAGCTTATGAATTCTTTTGCCAGTATACTACATGAATGATGATGTGTCTTTCTCATGATATCACATCTGAAGCCACATGATGTTCATGTGTTCCCTCAGTGGTGATGTTAAAATTTTGATCATACAACTACAGCATTGTCCAGTGTTGTTCAATTCTTTCACTATACAGCTCCATACAGATCACACATATACATACAAATATATACATGTACACATGCATGTCTATGCATCCACATATAGTTTTATAAATCATAAACTCACAGATTCATCTAATTCTGATCCATCCCAAAGGGCTTGTTCTGCCTTTTTCTATCCATATCTGTATTTCCCTTCTAACAAGGTCAACACATTTACTCATGTGCTAACTCCTATAGTATCTCTATTTTAGCTTCAGAATTGTTTTACCCACACTACTACAATAAATAAACACACCTACAAAAAGTGTTCAAGATTTCTTTGCAATTTTCCTTCCTGGCTTCTCTGCAATTCACAGATGAGGTATATAGTGTATATATGTGTATATATGTGTGAGTGTGTGTGTATTTATATGTATATATAAAAAATAGTCTGTCCAGAAGGTATCCAGACATGTAACATGAAAAACAAAGGCATTTACTGAAGAAGATACAAGATGTAAAAAACACTGTACATAGGACAAGGACACCTCGGTCCCCTCCAAAGTGAGCACCTTGGGATCTCACACAGTTCTCCCAATTGCCATCAGCTGCTCTGTCTTATTTTCCTGAATCTCATCAACAATCTGAAATCTCTTCCCTTTCAAAGGCGATTTTTGTTTGGGGGAAAAATCAGAAGTCACAGGGTGCCAAATCTGGGCTGTAGGGAGGCTGAGTCACCTAGGTGATTTGATGTTTTGCTAAAAACTATGCACAAGACATACTGTCACGATGAAGCTGCCAATCACCAGTTGCCCATAGCTGCAGCCTTCTGAATCATCTGAATAGTTTCCGCAATGTTCAAGCTCAATGCAAAATCTGAAGCAGATTCATTGCTCTGCACGTTCAGTTATTTTGAATGCAATGGCCACACTCTACACATGCTCACTTAATGTTGTCTACTGCCCCCACTGACTAGTACAGTGAAGTCATCATTGCTCACACACGCACATTCCAGTCCACTCTCCTTGGCTGCCAGGTTACATCGATGTCGCACAGCCCATTCTCTTTACATTAACAGTGGCTGGACTTTTTCTGGATAGACCTCATTATATTTGGATTCACTGTGTTTGGTTCTTCAGTGCAGTTATGATATTCACTTGAAATATGCTTGGGTTCATTTGTTTCAATTTGCTTTCAGTTCCTAATGATTTATTTTTATATTTCAATATGCAGAATGTTAACATGCTTCCAGAAGTTAAAGCTATATGAAAAGGTACTCTAAGACATGTCTCTCTCACCCATATCCTATCCACCCCATTCCACCTCTTGTGCATAACCAACCTCACTGTTTTCTGGTTTATTTTTGCTGGGTTTCTATATGTAAAAATAAGCAGTTACTTTTTTTCTTCACTTTCCTTGTCTTCTTAGAAAAGGTAGCATAATATACATGCTGATTTCTTCCTAATGCCCTCTGGAAACCACTCCATGTCAGGTCACAGTTGTCCATATCCTTTTTTACATCTGCATTGTACTCCACTATGGGTAGGTACCATAGTTTGTTCACATTCTTCTACAGTACTTGGGGTACATGCCTTTTTTATAAGAACATGAACTTTTTAAAAAATATTTATGAATTGTCTTGTAAAATGTTGTTAAAAACTTTCTTACGTTCACAGATCATTTTAGAAGCTTTCAAGGGAAAAACTTAAAAGATAACAGAACCGAAAAATGAAAAATGGCAAGAATGAATGATTTCTCAGGAACATTTTATTTCTACCAAAATAAATGTCATGTGTGTGTTTAACTCTCCCAGCCTTCTTCTCACATCTACTCTGTTTTCTAGCAGATTGTATTTAACAAGTATTGTGTGACTATCTCATGTTCACTGCTTTGAAATTTCTCAGTTAACTTTAAAAGCACCCTACACATATACATATACTTACACACAACACTGATAAGAAGGCAAAAGGAAAGAAGAGACCTCAGGGGGAGTATATGAATAATGCTGAAAGAAAGTTCAAGAAGCTGTAGAAACTGAGAGAACATTTTTCATGTTTTAACAAAACCGATGCATAATTGGAACCAAATTGAGCAGACAATACCTTCTTATCACATATGAATGATAAATTCAAAACACTGGCAATAATTCATAGCTAAGAGTTAGAATGATCAACGTTACCTCGTCAGCATTTCAAAATGGTTTCTCAGTTGAACATTTGGGAGACTGAAATGTTTCAAGGAATACTATGTGGCTAAAATGGCCACACCATTCTTTGAGAGTTTCACATAAAAAACAAAACAATCATTCTCAATATCTGAAAGGCAACATTTAGTGAGAAATATCATTGCTTTTCATCCATCTCTTTTCTGTCAAATGTTTTATTCATAGGAGATTTAATAACTTTTTTCCTTTCTAAAAACCTTACATTTTATGAGCATAATTGATCGTTGTGCTAATAAAATTATATTTTATGATGAAAAAAGGGAACTGAAATCACACACTTAAAGCAAACAATAAGCCCATCAAATTTAGTCATTAAAAAATCATAAGGTTTATAGACCTGAATAAAACTTTTAAGATAAATAAACTTCAGCCCAGAGAGGTGAAGAGACTTTCTAAAGGTCACACGACCAGTGTAGCTGCGGTCTTCTGAAAGCCTGACAACCATTTTTTCCACATAAGGAGACAGACAGGTATGGCAACAAAACAAGCAGAACCAAATGTGGCTCAAGGCCATAGAAGGCCATTTCCAAGGAAGCGTCATGTGCATAGAAGTTAAGGTGTTCTGTTTTGTCATTTTTTCCCCAAGAAAAGTTATTGCAAAATAATGCTTTATAGTATGAAATTGATAAATTTGTCACTTATGATGGAGAAGGATTATTCAAAGTTGCATATCTCAGAGCAAAAACAAGTACAGATTACATATTATTATCTATACATGAGAGCATTAGGAAAAATATATAAAAAGCAAAGCACCATGCCAAGAGAAAACAAACAGGTTACTGGCAAAATTCCTTTATGAAATACAATGCGTAAGGGCATTCACTATCATAAGTGTATGCCAGTACATCTCCGCTTCGTGGGTGTCCGAAGTCACAAATGTACAGCATGAACATCTCTTGGACATTTGACAGATAAATGTAAGAAATTCTGGACAACATTTTACTCTATTCATCACTGAGAACCCATTCTAAGAGCAGAGATATTATGCTTACAATAATTATTTCTGAGCCATTGTATGGACTATAAAAGGCTAGTAGCCATCAGCACCAACAGAGCATCAACTAGATATGCGTGTTACAAAAAGTGTCAATACACTACATGGAAGATTCTATCTGAATGCCCACAGACATTCTATTTTATTAATAGGCAAGAGTTGGCAGTCAACAATATTTTCCTTATCTTAATTCAATATTGAAATACATGGAAGAATTTGGGCATGCAATGGAACCACAGCCACTGAGGCATGTATTTTTATCATGCTATGCAAAAGACTAGGCAAGGACCATGGGCCTCTCGGTTCCAAATCTTAATGTGATAGCTGTCAAAGGGAAAGATGTTCATAAGAATTTGATATGCAGATGTCAAAAACAAAATCTCTTTTAACACCAAAAAACACTGCCATGAGTTCAGTGGCCTTCTTAATGCTTTATCTCTGCAACATCTTTCAAATCTCAAACAGTCCTAATGTGTGTCTCCAGGGTTTAAATGTCACAATTTAGGACTTCTGACCAAGATGGAGGTGTAGGTAGATACACTTTGCACCCTCACACAACCAAAAGAAGGACAACAACAAATTTAAAAACAAAAATTAACCAGAACTGACAGAAATTCAAACTGTATGGAAGTCTGCCAACCAAGGAGTTAAAGAAGAAACATGCATCCAGACCAGCATGAGGGGCAGAGAGGACCTGGGGCAAGGTGGCAGCTGGCAGATCAGATGGTCTCACATTTGTGTGAAGATAAACTGGGAAGAACAACTGGGGAGCAAGACAGACTGTAAAACCCAGGGTTCCAGTATGGGGAAAAAAAGCCTCAAAACCTCTGACTGTAAAATTCTATAGGGGTTGCGGCAACAGGAGAAACTCCAAGCCTCACAGGAGAGTTCACTGGAAAGACCCACGGGGTCCTACAATGTCCACAAAGACAATTCCCCAACCCCCCTCCACCCCCCAGGAATCAGCACCAGAAGAGCCCAATTTGCTTGTGGGTAACAGGAGAATTGACTGAAAGCCAGCCAAGAACTGAGCAAGCAGCATTATTCCCTTTCAGACCCCTCCCCCACATACAGGGCCACAACGCAGCCAGGTGGGCTGCCCCACCCTGGCAAATACCTAAGGCTTCCTTACTATGTTACAGGCACACAAAGACAAAAAATATGGCCAGAATGAAAGAATAGATCAAAGCTCCAAAAATAGAACTAAGCGATGAAGAGATAGCCAACCTATCAGTTGCATAGTTCAAAACACTGGTAATCAGGATGCTCACAGAAATGGTTGAGTATGGTTACAAAATACAGGAAAAAGTGAAGGTTATGAAAAGTGAAATAAAGGAAAATGTACAGGGAACCAACAGAGATGGGAAGCAAACTGGGACCCAAATCAACAGTTTGGACCAGAAGGAAGAAATAAACATTCAACTAAAACAGAATGAAGAAACAAGAATTCGAAAAAAATGAGAGGCTTAGGAACCTCTGAAACAACTTTAAACATCCCAACATCAGAATCATAGGGGTGCCAGAAGGAGAAGAACAACGGCAAGAAATTGAAAACTTATTTGAAAAATAATGGAGAACTTCCTCAATTTTGCAAAGGAAATAGACTTCCAGGAAGTCCAGGAAGCTCAGAGAGTCCCAAAGAAGTTGGACTCAAGGAGGAACACACCAAGACACATCATAAATATATTTACCCAATATTAAAGAGGAGAGAATCTTAAAAGCATCAAGAGAAAAGGAAACAGTTACCTACAAAGGAGTACCCATAAGGCTCTCACCTGATTTCTCAAAAGAAACCTTGCAGGCAAGAAGGGGCTGGAAAGAAGTATTCGAAGTCATGAAAGGCAAGGACCTATATCCAAGATTACTCTATCCAGCAAAGCTATCATTTAGAATGGAAGGGCAGATCAAGTGCTTCCCAGATAAGGTAAAGCTAAAGGAGTTTATCATTACCAAGCCCTTATTATATGAAATGTTAAAGGGACTTATGTAAGAAAAAGAAGAGGATCAAAAATACAAACAGTAAAATGACAACAAACTCACAACTATCAACAACTGAACCTAAAACAAAAACAAAAACAAACTAAGCAAACAACTAGAACAGGAACAGAATCACAGAAATAGAGTTCACATGGAGGATTATCAGTGGGGAGGGGGAAGGAGGAGGACAGGGGAAAAGGTACAGGGAATAAGAAGCACAAATGGTAGGTACAAAATAGACAGGGGAACGTTAGGAATAGTCTGGGAAAAGGAGAAGCCAAAGAACAAAGACCCATGGACATGAACTAAGGTGGGGGAATGTTGGTGGGAGGGGAGTGCAGGGCAGAGGGGAATAAAGGGAGGGAAAATGGGACTACTGTAATAGCACAATCAATAAAATACATATTTTTAAAAAGTTACAATTTGTATCAGGTCAATTTATGTAGGTCAATTGTGATATAAACAGCTTGACCACAGAGAATTTAACTCTTTAACAACACATGATTTTCTTCACTCAATATAAAAAAAAAAAAATCATGTTATTGGTAGCCTAAAACTAATTCAATTACTGTAGAAAGGAACATGAAGAAATATTTTCCTGCAAAAATACATTTGTAGCTCCCTCTAAAGTAGACAGAATTAGCCTGCCCAGTTTTGGGCATATTTCTTTTTGACTTAGCAATTGATAAAAACAAAAAGAATCTCAGTTTTTCTTTCATCTGAATATCCTGGATGATCCAGATCTATCTACAGGACCATCAAACACTTACTGTCATAGCTAACAACATAAAATAATTAGATATAATTTTCTTGGTAAACAGAAATAAAGAATAAGGAATGAGTAGAAAGGGTTATTATCGAGTATGAGTTATCCTTTATGAAGATGCCTTTTATCAAATAAGCACTTTTGAAACACTTAACTCTGAGCCAGATCCTGTTCTAAGCACTTCACAGGTATCAACTCATTAAAGCATCATAAAAACTCTAAGCAAGAGTTGTCATTACGTAAAAAATTCAGATGATGAAACAGGAACTCAAGAAGTTATGCGATATATGTGGCTTTAGCATATGGGTCATTACTCACTCTGGTAGATTATTATGAAAAGTTAGGGGCAATACTATCCTACTCGCTAACTAAAGACTTCATAATTTTTACTCTTTTATTTTATAATTAATGTTTAGAGTGAGTTTTTTAAATATCTCAAATTGGTAGTCTGAGTATTAGTGATCTCAGAAGCCAAAAGTCTGAAAACAGTGGCGTAGAGAATGCCACCCCTCCACGTATGGGAATTCAATATAAAATAAAGGTGGCATCTTCAGTCAGAAAAGTAAAGATAAATGGCATTAGGACATATGATTATCCATTTGGAGAGAAAATTTTAACTGTATTTCTATCACAACAGCACATATAAAAATAATGATAGGTAGAGAGAAAACAGACACAATGCCATGGAATACAATGCAGCCGTTAAGACAACACGGACCTGGATCTGCTGAGGTGGCACCACAGCCATGATACACGGATAAATACGAGTGTCAGACCAGTGAAACACAACCATGTATGTGACCACCATTCACATGTCTATATAAACATTTACACAGATCTGGAACTATACACATCGAATTCTTCTGCATGGTTCACCTAGAAAGGGAAACCTGCAAAGACAAAGCTTTTTATTTTTATACCCTTCCATCTTGTTTAAATTTTTTTTTAAGATTTTTATTTTTTTTTAATTTATTTTTAGAGAGAGGAGAAGGGGGGGAGACAGAGAGGGAGAGAAACAGCAATGTATGGTTGCCTCTCACATGGTCCTCACTGGGGACCTGGCCTGCAACCCAGGCATATGCCCTGACTGGGAATCGAACCAGGAACCTTTGGTTCCCAGCCCGCGCTCAATCCACTGAGCTACACCAGCCAGGGCCCGTCTTGTTTAAATTTTTAAATGGCATTATATTTTCCAGAAAGAATCAACACACACCATCAAGTGATGATGATGCTAGGCAAGTAGGCAGGACCTAGGTCATGAGAAGTCTTGTATGTCTTGTTAAAGACCTTTTAGTTCATTCTTAGTTGATGAAATACCAGAAAGAGCTTTTAAGCATAGGGGAGAAAAAAACATTCTTGCATTTTATAAACATCTTATTTCTGGCAATGTGGAGAATTAATTAGAAAGGTAGCTAGAGTAGAAATGGCAAAGATGGTTAAGGAGGCTTTTAATAACTACCAATAACTGAAATCTTCTCATGTGCCAGGCACAGCATCTAACTGAACTTCTTTAAGGCTCAAAATCCCCTGCTTTGGAACCGTTACAATCTCCATATGACATACGAGGAGAGAGGCTCAGACACGGGCACACATGCTCCCGTTGCACAGCTAGCCAGTTAAAACCTAGCATTTAAATCCAAACCCTGATCTGTGTGCTTCCCTGCAAAGGTGTATTACACAACGTTGCAGGAGCCTGGACCAGTGATAATGAGGACCTCAATCAATGCAGAGCAAGAAGAGCGGGGATAGAGGGAAGAGACCAGATTCCATAGCTACTTAGGAGGTCAAACAGGCAGTATGTGATGACTGGCTGAATGCCAAAGATGAAAAAGCAGGGAGCTTAAATTGATACCCAGGTTTCAGGCTTGGAAAAAACTTCCCAATTTTCCATAATGTGATCATTTTAGTTTTATAATGTTATTAATATCTACTGATAATTCCAAGGACTTTATAGACAGCTCATTAACAACTATAATTTTGATTTACTTGTCAATTCCGACTTTCTGATGCATAACTATAGCTTCGGTGTTCTCCCAGGTCACTTGCCATGCATCTGTCACCATAAATGTCTATTCCCTGCAAGATACTGGAAAACTAAACCATGAAAGGTTATGAAACTCCTTCTTGCTTTTCCCTCAAGAAGCTTTACGATTTTCACCTGAGCTAACACTGAACTATATCAAGAATATATTAGAACCCCTTCTGGCTTTCTCTCCTTTTAATCACAAAAACAATGGAGAACCTGAATATTCTATATGTGTATTACTTTTATATATATACACACATATATAATATATATTCACACACAGCACACATAACTCACATATATACATTTTTTTTTCTGTTTCTGTTTAAACTATACCTTACTGTATATGTTTTTAATGGTGAAGCAGGGGTGGGATCCAAGATTTCTTCAGGGATTACAGAAACCTCCTGAATTTTAGACCAAATTTGCATGCAAACACTTCTCTGAGGAGATTAGCAATACCTTTCATTACATATTCAAAGGGGCCTAACACCCAAAAAAAATTTAGAGCCACATGGCCATCCTTTCAGGGAATCTGTCATCAATCAATCCACTGACTAAGCAGCATATGTAGGAGACTTCAATAAGCAGAACTCGACAGTGCACTGCAGCTGTTTACCGTGGATTTGCGGGCCAGACAGCAAGGCACGTCCAAGCTCTGCTTCTTCCAATGACACCTATTTTTGCCACTTACTTGTTAAATTAATAGGGAGAAATTATCACCCTCATAATTAAACATAATGCCCTGCACAGCTTCAGTTAAGATGGCAGTGAAAGATGGCTGATTGTGTATTTTTAAACTCTCCTTTTAGAGAGTACTTCCTTGTTATTTTGAACACTTTTCAGATATTAATTTTGAATCCCAAACTGCTGTCAAGATTACACCAAGGAGCATTCTACAAATAGTGAACACAGAATTCATGGCATAACAAAATTATACTTCATCAAGTTAGTGAAAGTAATTCCTACTGTCATTTTAAAATCTATTCTACTACAATCTTAGATTTAAAAATTCTCATTTCTCCAGAACCTACTGACCTACTAATCGTAAGAATTTGGCTCAGATATCGATAGATAAACAGACAGATAGACAGATAGAGATATAGATAGGTAGATACAGATATAGATAAGAGATACAGATATATAGAGATATCTCCAGTCCCCCAACCACTAACTGAATTACAGTCTCAGAAACAAAAAGCAGCACATACCAGAGTGGGTGAAATACTGTTGAATTTAGGCAGCTCTACACCAACAAAGATCTTTATGAACAAAGAGAAAGAACCCGCACAGTATTAAATAAAGAACTGTATAGACAGAACTTTTAAAAATAGCTTCAAAAGTTGTCTGATAAATCACTGGCCATCCCTGAGTGGATTCCACATATTCTCTTAGTCTAGAATCTAAAACAATAAACACACAGGTTTCTTTCCGGAAGGACTAAACCCTCTCAGGGAAACACTTGTAATATAAATTTCTTTTAACTAAAGAAGAAAAACTGTAGAAACAGCCTCTCCTTGATTCTGAATTTCACTATTTTCTTCTTCTAATACCTCTTGCTCTGAACAGCTGGAAGTGCAGACAAGCAGC
The DNA here is from genome assembly GCA_004026765.1 of Micronycteris hirsuta. Classification (NCBI taxonomy): domain Eukaryota; kingdom Metazoa; phylum Chordata; class Mammalia; order Chiroptera; family Phyllostomidae; genus Micronycteris; species Micronycteris hirsuta. Next base: position 23,429 of record PVJI01009960.1, on the reverse strand, counting down.
CCTGACCTGGCTGTCCAGCCCCACCACTTCACTCTGCCAAACCCTTTCGCAGTTCCCCTGGTGCTCCGTCCGAGTCACACCATTTCAGAAGTGGATTCCAAGAATAGGGAAAGTATCCGAGCCACAAGATCAGAATGCATCTTCAGTTTTGCCCCAAACTTAGAGCTTTAGGAAATATGAGAAATAAACATGAGTGGGAATTTGCTCTGTCCTTCAGGGTCCCAGCAATTAATCAGCTTAAATGACTTCATGTTGTAAGGCTACATTCCAGTTTTAAAACACACTTCCTTCTCTGCCCTCGATACGACTTGTGATTTAAACCTTGGCCAAACATCTACATATAATACACATGGTATTTCTTCTTTATTTTTTTCTGGAAAAACTGTTAAACACCAATGAAGTTATCTTAAAACTGGAAGCAACAAAATACATACAGAAGACAAAAACAAATCAGTAAACAAACAAGCAAATACTTCAGGCAAATAAAAAGAGCATGTCAGCCCTGGCCAGGTGGCTCAGCTCGTTGGAGTGTCGTCCCAAACCCCAGAGCTTGTGGGTTCCATCCCCATATGGGACGTAACCAGTCCATGTTTTCTCTCATTTCTCCCTCTCTCTCTCTTCCTTCTCTCTAAAATCAGTAAGTATATCCTCAGGTGAGCATTTAAAAGAGAGAGAGAGAGAACATAGACTGAGGCTATATTTGATTCTGAGCATATCAGAATCTATTATATAACGAGGGATTTCATTACCATTTATACAACCACTAAAAAAGCCATGCATGATGATCATGTGACTCATGATTAATAGTTAGAGTATTGCCTAAGGATCTATATTGAAACTAAGATAGTGTTCTCAGTGATTATTACGTAATTTGGAAGCATGTTCAAAGCATGAATAACTTCACATCTGACTAAATTGTTTTGGTTAGAAAGGCTCTAGGTATCTTACATAGTTTTATAGAAAGTTATAATAAACATGAGTTTTCATAGCAGCGTTTTTCTGCAGCCACAGTGATAAGTGCAAATCCAGACTTTATCAAAAACAAGACACGCACACAGAGGTTTTCCAAATTCTATTTAAAGTACTGGTGTATTTAGAAAAATTAGATTTTTAAAAAATAAAATTCAGGTCTGGATGCAAAAGTTATATTTAGAAAGAAAGAGTGCACTATTCCTTTCGTTTTTATTTTAATCAAGGAACACTGAGAGAATATGAATGTGTTCAAATAAGGCTTTCTTCCATCTTGGTCAATTAGGAGATTTAAGTCAAATGGTGCCTTTGTTCCCCAAGTATTCCCAGCCACTTCTAAAAATATTCCTCCATCATCCTACAGATGGCTGGAATTTACTTATCAGGACATAAAGTATTTCTTTCCAAAATCGTAATAGATTATAATAGATTTTAATGGGGAAAGAGAGAGAGAGGAAGACCCAAGAACATGGAGTAAGCAATGTCCAAGGTTAAGATGTCACTGAAGGAAGTGGGGGAGGAAAAGTGGAGACACCGAAATCTATATAATATTTTTGCCAAAATGAGGAAATACTTCTGTTTTCATCATGAAGAAAGTCAGTAAGTTATCAACTGTGAAGGCAGGAGGAATAACAATATAATGAGAGAATACAAAGTTTGGAACACCAAAATCCATCAACATTAAGATATCGGAGGAAGCTCAGATATGATGGGTGGTTTGCAGATAGGGCACTCGCCCTGAAGTACAGAAGAACACAAAAGCAAGATCAAAACGCCTCCTGGTGGTAGGCCATGCTCGACGTAGGACAGGCAGGAGCATTGCTGTGGTCAAACCAAAGCAAGTCCTGACCACAGTGAAGTTTAGGGAGACCAGGCCCTGGCTGATGTTCTGAATGAATGCTACCAAGAAGAGCAGAAAGAAGGTTCTGGGGAGGGCAAAAAACTAGGACCTGAGAGAAGAGTAATTTTAAAAATTGCATCCACTTAACAAACTATATATCAGACACTACAGTATGCCAAACACTTTATATACATTATATGCAATTCTTCAACAGTCCCTGAGAAGCGAACAATATTATCTGCCATTTCCAGCTAAATAAACTAAGGGTCAGAGAACTGCATTACAGAGTCCTCCTACAAAGTCAGGTGAAAGCTGCTGGAAGGACTTGGTGAGGCAGCACATGTGAAAGCACCAAGCGAATACTAGGTGCTCAAAAATGTACCTCTCCCCGAGAACCATACAGTAGTAAGAAATTGCGGCTACAGGCAGTCGCACAGAATGGCATAAAAATTAACCATCAAAAACATTAAGTACAAAAATGATAAAGAGAACTACAATTTACAAAAATCATTATGGCAATAGCATGCAGGAAAGGTTAAAGGTGGGGCCAGCCTGGACAGAAAGACTGTTTAAGAAAGTTTTGCTACAATTTATATGGAAAAAAAGCCAGGCCTTTTTCCTAAATTAAGGCAGCACTGGCAAGGACAGAGAGTAGGAACTGAGGAATTAAGAGGTAAAACTTGAGCAGACTAGATTGTCGAGCATACACCGGACAAAGAGAGAGGAAAAACTGAAGTTGGCCACGAGGGGACGAGTACAGAGGGCCGTTCCCGGGGACGAGTTGCCCAGGAAGTCAAACCATGGAAGGAGGCTGAGCAAATGAATCCTGTTTGGATGCACTGAGTATTAAGGACTATGGAACACCCAGGTGAGGAGGAAGACCAAGAGAACGACCCGGGAGGTTAGGAATGCCATTGTGTCTGGATGGAATGAGAGTTAAGGAAGTAGAGGAGGTGGCCAGGGAGCCATGCAGAAAAGGGCCCTCAGATTAAATTACGGAAGATGAAAAGGATTTTCAAAAGAGCCTGGCAAGGGGTGGCTAGGTATAAGCAAAATCATAAGCTGACAGTGGACAGAGTTCTGGAGTGGAGAAAGTATAAAATAAGGACTACCATGTGTCTGGCTTTGACATCCTAAAGGTCACTTCTACTGGTGCGGTTTAAGGCAATTGTGGGAATAGAGGCCAGGTTGCAGGATGAAAAGGTTAGAAAAATCAATAAAAGAGAAAATACTGCCCTGGCTGGTGTGGCCCAGGGGACTGAGAGCCAGCTGGCCCGCGAACCAAAGGGTCGTCAGTTCAATTCCCAGTCAGGGCACATGCCTGGGTTGTGGGCCAGGTCCCCAGTGGGGCAGGGGAGTACACCAGAGGCAACAATACACTGACGTTTCTCTCCCTCCCTTCCCCACTCTCTAAAATAAATAAATAAATAAAATATTTTAAGAAAAGAGAAAATGCAATCTAAAATTTCAAGAAGCTAGACTGGACTAAGGAGATAAATTAGAGAGCAAAACGCAGAATAAAGGGGGAGTATTTTTTCTTAAGGATAGAATAGACTTAAGCATATTTGTATTCTAACGGGAAAGGCTCAGAAGAGAAGCAAGCAGGACCTGAAGCAACTGACAGACTGAGGTCTCTGAAAAGCAGAAATGGGAATGATCCAGAGCACTGCTTCCAGTGTAACAGGGAAGAAGGTAAGAGTAGGTGCTATGAGTGAGGTTTGCAGGAGCAGGTAGAGGAGGGTCTCACCTTACCCATCAAAGGAATGACAGGAGTGAATAACTGCCCTCTGCTGAGAGTGAAGCAAAATGGCTGAGAGAACTGCCCTCCTAGGAAACAGGGAACACGAAGCCTGGCAATCCAGAAGGACAGCTGGGCACTACCCAGCCTGGTGGAAACTATGGGTTTCCAGAGCCATCAATTTGAAGGCTTTGTGGTTTTCTCCAGCAGCATTTGGCGGCCTCAGCACAGAAGTTTAAAGGCAAACATGATTCATCCAGAGCCAAGGCTGAGGCGGGTATATATTAGAAAAATCCAACAGGGGAACAAAGGAATTGTGAGGATCCTGTCAAAATGGCTGAAATGAGGGAACCTGCAGGCCTAGACAGACTAGGGACAGATGTGAAGTCAGAAGGGAGAAAAAGAATTCAAAAACTACAAGTCTTATTAAAAGAAAAACTAAGTGGTCCCATGAAAGGACAGTGCACAAGATGATGAAAATGTTAAGTTCAACACTGCAAGTGGGATCATGGAACAGATGGACTGAACTGAAAAGGAAGTTCGGGTCCCTGGGTGGAGGCACTCAACAAGTCAGGTGGACTGTTTCATGGGCAAAGGGATGTCCAAGAATGAGAACAGAAGTGGGGACAAGAGATGCACGGCAGGGAAGAGGGGAGGCACAAAAAAGGCAGTGGTGTGAACAGACACACAAGCACGCACGCACACACGAAGGAACAAGAATGAAAACTGCAGGGAGGAGACAGCGTACACCTCAATGGAGGGAGGGCTGGGTGTGGCCATAAAAGGGAAATCACGACCCTGCAAGCAACTATGATGATGCCAGGCCTGCTCACCTTAGAGGATGGAGAAGCGTGTCTGGTAGAGGAGACAGCGGGCTCTCAGGAAGCAGAAGCCAAGCGGGTGGGTGGGAGGAGCAGGTATGCATTCTGGCTGGAGAAAAAAGGGACCAATATATTGAACTGTTGAGGGTGTTGCATTTGTTTTACCACAGGAGAACGCTGGGAGGAAGACATCCCAAGAGAAGTCACTCGAGCCAGGGACAGGGCCAGACCAGGACCAGGATCAGCATTTGTGGGTGAGCAGAACAGGGGCACCCAAAGACATCAACGTCCCAATCCCAGAACCTATGAATATTGTATCTCACATAGCAAAGGTCCATGTCCTTATCTCTGAGCCTATGAATATTCCATCTCACATGACAAAGGTCTATGTGCTGATCCCTAAGCCTGTGAATATTGCATCTCATGGCAAGAAATCCACATCCTAATCCCTGAGCCTGTGAGTATTGCATCTCACACGGCGAAGATGTCCACATCCTAATTTCTGAGCCTATGAGTACTGTATCTCACACAGCAAAGACAATTTTGCAGATGTGATTAAGTGAAAAATCTTGAGAGGGGAGATTACCCTAGAATATCCAGGTGTATGCAGTGTCACCACAAAGGTCCTTATAAGAGGGAAGCAGAAGGATCAGAAACGGAGATGTGGCAATAAGAACTGAGGATGAAGTGATGTGGGCCCACAGGCAAAGAGTGCAGACGGCCCCTAGAAGCTAGACAAAGTGAGGAAAGAGATTCTTCCCTACAGCTGGCAGAAGGAATGTAGCCTTGCTGACCCATTTGTGACTTCTAACTTTCTGAACTTTAATAATAAATTTGTGTGGCTTTATGCCACTAAGTTTGTGGTAATTTGTTACAGCAGCAAAAGGAAATTAATACAACACCTCATCTATATTGAATCCAAATTAAAACCACATTACTAAACCATGAAAGATATATGAAGAAATCCAAGAAAGTTTCAACTTTTCTCATGATAACTTTTATTTTGTTCTGAAGTACCAAATTATTATTTTTTAAATAGAAGTGTCCCCGCTCTGCAGGGGCCTAAGCACACATTTAGCGTATTTACTCTGTAACCCAACAATGGCTGGGTACAGAGGAACAGCTGCCAGGGATAAAAAGCAGGGCTTTCCAGGCCAGTGACTAAGGACAACAGGGATGTGAGGCTGCGGGGACTTGCTGTCACCAGAACAGACAGTTTAGCGCTGGGACAGCTGTGCTCCCTCGGTCGGAGACCCGACAACACTGCAGATGCGATTCATCCCAGAGTGCTGGGGCCGGTACCGGCGAAGGTCTGGGTCTGCGAACATCCAGGTAACACTAGGAGTGAGCGTCTGGTCATCACGAGGCTCCTCTACCGTTCCCTATTCTCCTGCCAATGTGAGTTAGGCAGGTGGTGGCTGCCCGGCAAGTCCATGTCACTGTGTCAGAAAGGGCAGGCTGGGACAGGTACATCAGGTACATGAAAGTGGTGGATATTAAGGGGGGAACCATGAGGTTTAGAGAGCAAGAGGAGACACAAGGGCCTTCAAACATGGATAAACTGAACTGTCAAGTGGAGGCAATGGCAGGCAAGAACCAGTGCGTGGATGGTCCCAACAGACAGAAGCAGCTCTGTGTTGATGCCCTTCTGGAGATGGGGCTAGACTCGGGCCTTTGGGTCCAGGCTGCCATATTTAGACTTGGTGATGGGCAACGGGGTGAGAAGAATACCTTGGGAAACTACATGGTATGGTCAGATGATGAGCAGGGAGAGATAAGAAAACATTTTAATACCAAGCTCAAAATCAAAGAAAAATTATTTCAAAGTTTAAATCACATCAAGATAGGCACATTTCACTGGTAATGAAAATGTTTTTAAATTTTCTGTCAACAGAAGGTAGATATATCCTTGTATATTCATTATCCCAGATGGTAATGAATAGTACTATAAATAAAAGTACTCTCCTAAAAAAAATACACACATTTTCTTGACAGAAGAGGTATCTGATTTACATGATGAAATTGATCATGTGGGCATGCATGTGTCTGACTATCATCTTCTAAAACTTGAATATTAGTATGGATAGTATAAATTAAAAGTTAAGCAATGTTTTAATGTCTTTTGATAGTTTTCCATTTGGAATATATAAACTATTTTAAGTGTTATTTTCAATATTTTGGTGTCAAAAGATGAAGAGTTCCATCTCAGCTGGCTGATCTGAACACCATATGATAATATTTACACAATGAAAATGAACATTAATAGTTAAGAGCACAGTGTCGATACAAAACTGAGTTCAGTCTGATGCTTCATGGAAGGCTGGCATCTGCTTTTGGATCCTACTGAAACCTATTTTCAATTATAAACCATGCTTACTTCATCTTCGAAGTAACAAACGTTGAGTTAGATTAACACTGTACTTGAACCCAAGCATCTTCTTAGATCATTAGGACAAACTAGACCTAATAATCAGGGCCTTCATTCTTCTCATTCGGGATTGGGTGAGGTCCTCTCAGCATGGAATACCTAATAAACTCACTCATTACTTGTATATTTCACTAACTATTAACATTCTATCTCACATTGTTATCATGCTTTATAGGCATGTCTCATACCCCAACATAGATGGTAAGATTTTGAGAAACCATGTCATAAATTCCTTAGTGTTTTAGTCTCGGTCTTACTTGGTGCTTTTCACACAGAGAGCCTTAAAAAACAGGAATAGCTGGACTATTAAATTATGAGTAAAGAGGAAGGTACCCCAACATAGCAGACATGACTGCTTTCTTGTGTACTAACACTGTCACCTTCAGAGTTGACAGAGTTCAAAGGCATGAGAAAGTCATATTTGGAGTAAAATTATTAGCCAAGGAATCACCCAAGACCGCATCCCCTACTCGCCACTCATCTCTACTCAATGAACAGTCTCGCAGGGAATCAACTCCTATCCAAAGAGAACCTACTCCTATCTCCACAAGTTCCAAGACCGACCTCTCACTTAGCACTTCTCAGCGCTTTTGTGAGATCTCTATAAAGCCTAGGGAGAAAAGTTCTATGACCCACAGCTGATTAATACAGAGCACCCAATCTTGCCATAAATGCTAATTTCGGGAACAGATATTCCACATTTGGCCCTTGTTGGTTTTTTAGACAACGTCAGATCACAAGAGATACTCTGGGGGAGGAATTCTCTCTTCTGCAGGTGTCCTTATGCTAGTTGATGAACCTTGAAGGATTTAAAAAGAGAAACTCTGTAAAAAAAATGTTAACACACTGACTGGCTGAGATGAGGAGGAGAATGCAGGAGCTAGTCAGAAATTCTAGCACTTTGCTGACACCAGGCACAACTTGCCTTGCTCTGGAAATTAAAACAAACTTCGCCCCCAACACCCAAATGTCAGGTTCAATCCTTGTTGGAGGAAAGAGAGGATAGGTGTCCTAGGATCCTGATCTGAGGACACAGCACAGGCCTAATTCCTGAGACACTACATCATTCACGGCCAATTTTGTTTCATTAAGTTCTAACTAAAGTCATTGACTGTTCCTGCATAGCTTTTGGCTACCTTGAGACCCTGTACAGTAGTGATTCCACCCAAGCCTGGCCTGTGTCTTCTGGGTGCACTTCACATCTTAGACCCTGGCTGGGCTACACCTACCCTCAGAGGTCACAGCACCTGACGAGCTTTGACCAGCTCCTGGTCCAGCCTGCTCTACCCTCCAGATCAGCAGACACGCTGCAACAAGGGCCTGGGATAGGCAGAGAGAGAGAGGTGGAAAGGGTGGCCACAAGTTACACGGCACAGCCCCAGTCACTGCAAATACCCTTTGAGGACCTTCAGAGGTTTCACAGAAGTCATTCAACATTGACTATGTGAGCTCACTGAACAGGCCAGACAATGAGGAAACATGAAAGGAAAGAAAGAAGAGATCGCTGACCGATGGAACTCCCATATATCTGATGGAAAAAACACACCCAAGTCTCATCAAGTGACAGCAAGGTGGAGTAGCAGGGCCTGACTCAGGCAGGAACTGCACAGTTAAAACTGTCCACCACAGCAGACCTCTGCGCTACACACAGAAGCCCTGAGTCGGTTCTCAAGCCGGAGATCTCCAGGCCCCACCCCCGAGGTTCCTATGTAGTAGGTCTCAGGAACACCCACACATCTGTGTTTTCCAAAGCCCCACACAAATATCTGATGTGAAGAATGGGTTGAGAACAAATGAGGATACTCAGTATTATCTTAACTGTGGGGCGCCAGCACTTGGTTCCTCCTCCCCTGCTTGCGCCACCTCTTCTCCCTATTCTACTGCCATATCCAGGATTATAATTATTAGCCCTTTTACATAATAAAAAGTACTAGATGTAACTCAATACATATAATGAAAAGTAAAGCAGATAAAATGCAATATAATGATGCATATATGCTGTGATTTTTAAATAAAAATTGGTCCTGAAGTACTGAAAACACAAACTGAGAAGAACAGGGCAATGGAAGGTTTGGTGTCTGGGTGAAGATGATCCCCAGGGGCTGCAAGCCCCTGGTGCCAGCAGTCAGTGGCCAAGCGTGTTCACATAGGCTGCTCTGGGCATCTTTACAGTCAGGTAAGACATGCTTTAGGGGTCTCACCGTCTCCTCTAACTTGCTGCCTGACCCACCACCTCCATGCAACCTATCAAAATAGATCGCTCAAGCCTGATCCTTGCATGGACATATGCAAGTAACATCAGCTAATAAAAAGAAAGACTAACACTTTTTGAGTGTTTACCTTGTACACATTACATCCTATGTCCTGTACATGTACAGTTTCTTTAATCTTCCAACAACCCAAGAAGGTAGGTATGGTACTGTACCCTACCCCACTGTATGGATGAGGAAACTGAGGAACAGAGAGACTGAATGATGTGCCCAAGGACGTGGAGCAGGTAGGTAAGAGCACTGGATTTCAAACCCAGAAGCCCAGCTCTGGAGCACACACTCTGAAACGTTAAGGCTTTGATTAGCTTTGTTTTGTCATTTTCCAGCAACTACAAATCAAATAAGTTGGCACACTCTGTAGGCAAATAATTTAATATTAATTGTCCTACGTATCGACTCCTTACAAAACTGTAAGACCGTCAGTAGATCACCTGAGAAAACAGTTCAATGGGTGCTGCTATGGCATTCTGTTCTTTCAAGTACTGGTCCCAAGACCACGTGTCCTGTGCAGTTGTTGAAGGGACTGGGGAAAAAAAACACACACACACACACACACGCACATACAAAATGAGTTTTCTTGAAACAATCAGTGACAGAAAAATAATAACATTTAATTGTACATAAACCCAAGAAGCAGGCAAATTAAATTGATAATCAGAAGACCCAGCAACCAATAAAAGCTTTCCCTCCTACTCTCTGTGAGCATTGAATAAAATCATCTAACTACTCCACATTAAGTTTGTCCTATTTTAGAACAGGCTTATGAATATACCCCACCCCAAGAAGACTTTTGGTGAACATTTAAACAGGTACCCTCTTACTCCATTCACAGAGAGGAAACAAGTACAGTTCTCTAGAAGATCATTAGGTTAAGTTTAAGGTGAATGACTTGAAAAATTTTTTATAATCTCCTTTCACTTTACCTCCTTTTGGTGTGAATGTCAATTAGTACAACCTGTCAGAAGGCAATGTAGAAAATATGTCAAAGCCTTAAAAACTATTCATATACCTCGAACCAGCAATTCTTCTAGGAATTTGTCTTAACACAATTATAGTGGATATGACCATGGGACAAAAACAAGGATTTTCATCCTAAAATTCTTTATAATAATGAAACACTGGAAGCAAACTAAAGATCCACTAAGAGGGGGTTAATTAAATGCACTGAATGGTAATGTCATTTTAATAATTGGCCATAGAATTACATTGTAGTATATTGTTTAATGCCAGAGGAAGGCTATATTAACAGTACACAACTAAGTGAATAAAAGCAGTTTAGAAAATAAAATGGTCCTTTTTTTTGGAAAATATGTAATGGACATTGAAAGACTAAAATTCTATAAATCAAAACCTTAAATGAAGTCATCTTTAGGTGCCAGGATTATAAAAATTTTTCCCAATACTCTTTGTACTTTGTTTTTCTGCTTTTCAAATTTTCTGTATGAATACCTAAACTTTGTAATTCAGAAAAATATCATCTTTAAATAAGAAAAATCTGGCAAAAATAATTAATAATTGTTTTAAATTTATATTCTATATCTTAGTAATTCCTCCCCTAGGATTATTACATGCTAAGAAAGTAGCCATAATGAAACATAATGGTAAAAATGTATATAACATTATTACAGCAAAAAAGCAAAATAAAATTAATATGGGAGAAAGGTTAAATAAATTATAGTAAATACGTGTATATATGATTATGAAGTTATCAAAATCCATATTTTTAAATAAAATATCTTCAGAATTTTCTGGGGTAAGTAAAAATCAAGGTTAAAAACATAAAACAGTATAAATAATATGATCTTAAATTTTAAAATATAAATTATATATATTAAAACATTCAGTTATTCAACATACTTATAAAGCGCCTTCTTTGTGCAAGATCTGCCCATATGTCTGTGCACATGGGCAAACACGCATGCAGAGAAAAGCGCCTGAAGCCGTGGCCGGGTAGCTCCGTTGGTCAGAGTGCTGTCCCAATACACCAAGGTCGCGGGTTCAATTCCCAAACACGTATAACAATCAACCAACGAATGCATAAATAAGTGGAACAACAAATTGATCTCTCTCTCTCTCCATCTCTCTCTGTCTCTCTCAAATCAATAAATAAAAATAAAACAAAAGCAATTGGAAAGAAACAGCAAAATATTTAACAATGGCTACACATGGGTGCTGAGATTACTGTAAATATTCTTTCCTTAGTTGTTATTTTGTAATAGTTTTAAAATTCTCTATAAGTCATATTAATTAACTGCCTCCTTGACACACGCTCACACACTCACACACCTACACACATCCTTGGAGAAGACTGATCAAATTTTTTAACATATCTTTCTGCAAAACGCTCTTGAAGAAGGTACCGAAGGTAAAACGTCAGAACTGCGTTAGCCCTGGTGGTGGCAGGTGGTGAGGTGCGCCTCTAAGTCAAACATCTGAAATCTCTCACGACAATAAAGCAAAACGATGGACAACAAACATAAAAATCCAACAACTTGTGCAGAAAACGTTCGTGTAGACTTTTAATCATTTAAAAATTATTTTCTGACCTCCTCGTAATGTGCCCAAAAGTATGCTGCCTACTGGAATAAAAATATAACCCAGCCCCTAGTCTATTGGATAAAAAGTAAATAATAATATACATCATTTTTCCTTTGGTATCCATATATATCACTGACAAAAAAAGAATATGTTATGGTCAGGTAATAGAAAAAAAATAATGTCAATTCATAGTTTTAAAATAGACACAACAAAGCATGCACATTAACCTAACATTTATTACTATGTTATCAGTCACAACACACTAACATGTTATTGCTAAGCAATACACTTACTAAAGCATGATAAATTTTAAAGCATTGTAATTATCACTTAAGGCTAACAAAATTGTCATGGGTGGATTTTTCTTGCTTTGTTTGAAAACAGTGAGATATCATAGTGTGACTTTCATCAGAGCTCAGTCTGTTGGCGCATTATATCACTTAAATATTTGCTGCTATTTCTACCACAACAGGAGATATTTTACCTTCCTAAACAGAGAAAGCAATTTGATAAACCCTAAAGATGATCTGGTAAGATTATTCAACATCCCTATTTTTACATAAACGTTTTACTACATTACAATTATGTGCTTTATAAAAACATAGGAGCAACGCTGGCTCTAAAGCAAATATAGATATCTCATTTTCTACAACAGCTGTAGAAAGAAGATTGTATATAATTTCTCAATTTAATATTTTCAATTGTCATATATTATCATTTCACCAGAAGTAAATCATATCTAAGGATGTTTATGATCACACAAGGATGCAATGAGCCTTTTAAAATGTATCTGGAAAAGGAAACATATCAAACAATAACAACTTTCAAAGAATTTGCAAAGCAAGAGAACAACTCAGCAGCTCAGCGCCTGCGCAGAGGAGGGAACACGGCCGGCCTGCGCCTGGAGCCTGCAGACGGCCCTTCTGCTGCCAGTGACTCGAAAGTGTTCTACCACACTCTGTCCCTCTTCAGTTTGTTTGATTCTTCTTCACGAGGATCACATCAGCCGAAACGAGCCAGCTCAGCTGTTCAGAATTAGAAAGCAAGATCCTAAAAAGAAGAGATTTGGGCCGTGCTCATCATTGCGTCCCTGGAGCTACCATCATCGCTGGCCGCGAGTCTATGCTTAATGAATTACAGGGAAGGCCGACAGGCAGAGTACTGCTTTTGACTTTAAAAATGAGTTCAAAGATATTTATTTTGCCTAACTCATTCCTCAGTTTGCTAGAGGAAAGAAACCCAGGATGAGAGAGCACTGCTTCAGGTACCAAATTTACTTTATTTTTTATGCAGTTCTCTCAGACATGCTACAGATATGACCTTCCTTCCACAGAATATTGGATATACACACAGGTTTGTTAATCCTAAATTCTTTTTGCTTTCACTATACACACTGGCTACAACAGTGTTCCAATTATTACTCTACTGCCAAACACTAGTATCAAAATGAATTTGATTGTATGCTATCCATCACTTAAAATACACCTACGCCAGGTACCGAAGTAGGTGGTTGGGATGTGTGTCTGTGTGTCTGTGTGCACACATATATGTGCAATGTGTATGTTCCATTTATTCTTTTTTTTAAAATATTTTATTTATTTATTTTTCGAGAGAGGAGAAGGGAGGCAGACAGAGAGGGAGAGAAACAGCAATGTATGGTTGCTCCTCACATGGCCCTCACTGCGGACCTGGCCTGCAACCGAGGCATGTGCCCGATTGGGAATCGAACCGGGACCCTCCATTTATTCTTTACAACATTGTATTTATCACCTTACTTTATAATTTTAAGAAACTGAGGCTAATAGAGGTCATACATCTAGGAAAGTCTGTATTTAAATATTTCTAGCCCACGTACACCTGCTATATAACACTGCTTCAGTTTAGCATATACAGCCAAGATGTAACGGAAATGTCTATTAAATCAGTAATGTTTCATACTTAATAGTGTCATAAAATTAAGTCTGCAGGGAAATTAATAAGCTCACTCACTGATGGTAGTTTGTAAACTTGATGAAAACTTTTGAAAGTTGTATTAATAATACATATTTATAGCCCCAAAACAACGTGTTAATAATGATTGATCTATTCATTCCAACTTTAACATTATATTCTAAAAAAATGCAAAAGTAACAAATGCTGCCTTTACAATAGCACAAAATTTTGGAAAAAATCTAAATATCCAACAACAGAGGCCAAATAAACTATGGTTATGAAGATCACACAATATAACTTCTGTATATAATAAATTAAGTACAGTTAGAGTACAATTTATACGGACTTTAGCATAATAAAGCACATTTACATATGAAGAAGGACCATTAGTAAACAAAGAAATGAAAATATCTAGGTTAAGATGATGAGACTTGTCAAGCAATGCAAAACAAAGGCAGGCAGATTTGGCCCGTCAGGGGCCCAGCCCTTTTTCACAGCTTATTACTTAGACAGCAAAAGCAGCTAAAGGACCCAGCTCCCTGTGTCCCTTACACAAAATGACACTGAAACAAAAGAGCCAGATGCCACGATGTGGATGCTCGGCCGCCCTGTTCCTGGGGAGCAGATTCAAGCTGGAGCTATGCTGTTTTATAGCCTGCAACTGAGTCCTAAGAGGGCGGCTGGTCAGGGGGTGAAGCAAAATGCCTCAACCTCATCAGAAGCCCAGAAGTGATGAGAAACCGTCTCAGGATGGCCTCCTAGGGGAGGCCTGTAGGCAAATGAAAAATGACCTGTAGCGGCTCCTCAGGAGACTCCCAAGTTCTCATGTTCCAGAAGGATCAAGGGCATTCTGTCAAGACTCACATCACCGGAAGGTAAGCATTGTCTACCTAGTCTATCAGGAAAGGTATGTGCAACATTTCCAGGATTCCATGGTAGGGCCATTCTCCTGCAAAAGTAGATGGATTTGGCTTTTGAAAAATAGAAATGGAACACCTTCCCATGTGGAAATAGGCAGGGCCATCTCTGTCTTTGAGCAGTATGAGGTAGGGTATGTGTGTTTCCTTTTCTCTAAAAGCAAGAAAGAGACCCTTAACTGATCTGCGGGCCTGAGGTGTCTGATTTACTTAGCCTCAGCCAAATTTGCAGATTAGCAAAAAGTGCAACTTCTTTCACAAAAGGCAGCAATTTGTGCCTGATGAAATGACAAGATGATACATTTACACTTTACCACTCACTGAATTTTACTTTATTTTTCTACACATACCTTGAGATTTGTTGGTCTATTCATCAGCTTAGCAATAGCAAAGGCTAGAAATTGAAAGCAAAAGAACACGGAAGAAAATGTGCCCAAGACAGCCCAAGTAAAATGTCAGAAAAGCCAGCCAAGTTCACTGACCAAAGGGACATCAGGAAACGATGACAAGTCGCTTCTAAGTGCTCAGCTTTTTGTTCTGCTGTCACCAATGCCAGAAGTCCGTGTCACCATGGGCGTGTCACATTTGTGCAGTAAGCTTTCGGAGGAAAAAAACACATGGCCATGAACCAGTGTCCTCCACTGACCGTAATTATTCTCCTTGTCTACAACCCCAGGCACAGGCCTACAGAAACTATCAACGAAGTGGGCAGATGAGGGGAATGGCAGTGGACTCGGCCGGAGCTGCCACCAGACCATTCACAGTGGGAGTCCCCTATGGAAATAATGGCCCAAGCTACGGAGGACGGAGAGAAAGAATTCAACCGCAGACTTGGCAGTGGAGTAGCAGGGTCAATTACTGAGAAAAACAGATCTACCAGTGTGGCAAAGCACAAAGCCAAGCAAAACATAAGCCAAGGAAGGGCAGGTTCCATGTTTGGATGGCTTGAAGGCAGCACTAACTAATTCTCTTAAGGGTGTGCATATATGGTATTACTTTATGAATGTATAGCCGCACTACCCTGAGCCGAGCCCTGCTTTTACAGAGAGCAGAACATCTCAAGACACAGCTCTTCAAAGTACCCCTTTCGCAAAGCACTCACGCTACCTAACGGGCCTGCATGGCAACATCCCCTCCGCTAAAGCAGCTCCCACTCTGAGTACGACGTATCCCAGACCACACACTCTTCAATCTTGAGGGATGTTTTTGATTATGTGATTCACAATTATATCCTACTTTATCATTTCAAATCTGGAGTTCTGAATTACAGAGTTTACCTAACTTAATAAAAAACCTTTACTTTGTATTTCAATTCTTTATACAAATACTCTTTCAAATGAGTACACTAGCATTTTTGTTTTCAACCCTTCTTACAAGACTCTAAAACACAAAAAGCACAGCATGCTGTTTAATTATGTAAAGAGATCTAGTTGTCTTCTAGTCCGATAATTTTTTCAAACCTTAACTTTCTCTCTAGCACGACCTCATTTTCACTGAGGAAGATACCCTGTGAGGAACCCTGCCTGGTATCAGAAGCCCCGGAGTGGAACTACTCTGGCCACTTCCCACTCCGCCCACTCAGCCGCGATCTGTCCCCCTCGGAGAGCACAGATTAAAAAATCGCTGTAGACCAATGCCTCACTTTGACAATAAGAACACACAGTTCTAAGAATGGCACAATATTTATTAGTGATTTCCTGAACTAAAAATAAAAACAGCAGGGGGTAAAGAATAAATAAATTATCATTCTTAAGGATAGAACCATATAATCTCACATCTCAGAACAATACCTTTCTTTTCTTGTCCAAAGTTTTACTGTATTTTTCCATTACCATTTAGTCCTCTTGTACCCCCCACAATCACTGCACTATTGCCCATCTTCATGAGTCCTTTTAAGCAATATCTTTCTAATTCAATTAGCTTTAAAACCCTTCACACCAATATTTCAACTTCATTTCAAAAGCTACACTGCATGCAGCTCCTTCAGGTAACATCTTAGAATATGAGAAAATCAACTGTTGGTAGCAGCCAACGAACTTTACAACATGCTGATATATATAATGCTTTCTTTTGTGGTACCAACTACAATTTTCCTAATGTTAACAACTTATCACTGCTGGGTAATAACCCTCCAAAGCAGCAGCGCCCTAAATATAACTCACTTCCATAATCTCACATTTTAATAACTCTGCCACATCACTGTAGCAAGGACTTTTCCTAAAACATTTTTCATTTGCACATTCAGGCTGCTTCTCATTTCAGTACAACTGAACTTAAAAACCATGCACTGCTCATCTCCCGTAGCAAAGCAGGTACCGAGTGTTGGGAGACAGAGAAATTGACTCTTGTCCTCACATGGCATTTACTCTAAGGGGGGAGACACACAGCGCAGACAAATGTCACCCCCAGCCTAACATATGGCAGGACTCAATGTTTTAGTGAATAAATAAGCAGGCAAAGAGTTCTCGTATGCACCAGTGAAGAAACCTCAACAACGTGCCTGCGAGCAAATGAAGGATTGATTCTGAGCAGAGAAAGCTTCCTGGAGGCCACTGCTTTTTGAGAAAAAGAAATTTAGCAGGCAATCCAGGGAGGAAAAATAAGAGCAAAGCAAGAGAGACTGGAAAGGGAGGGAAAACTGCAAATGTCAGAGTCATATTTAGTAACATTAACATAAAGCTCGCAGGGATAAATGGACTGCAGGCTGAACTGCTGGACTCTGAGAAGGCACAAACAAGATCGTGAAAGGTCTTGAAGGTCTGCCTGAGGAGCTTGATCTTTATTCTCATAGTACAGAAAAGTACTAGAGACTTCTAAGTGGTCAATTGTATCATCAGAATTTACTAATCAGTGCTAGGTAAGGATGAAACAGATGTGAGAGATGAAGACTAAAGACTACACATGATAACACAATCGTCTTGGCAAGAAATAATGTGGGTGTTCTCTAAAGACAGGTGGGAACAAGGCAGAGATAATGCAGAAGTAAAATCAACCGACTGGCAAACAACCTGGCAGTGGGGTGGTCTTCAGGTTCAAGCCTTGGTAACCAGAAAGAGATGAGCAAATTGAGGGAGCTAACATAGAATGACATAGAAAAGATGGAATTATTTTCACAGATGTTGAATTTTAGGTATCTGGAATAATCTGGGTATATATATCTAACAAAAGGTAATCCCAAATTTTTCAGAAAGAGGCAACAAAGGAGAAACACTGGGGAAGAACTGAAGACAGAACATGAATGTCCATGTCAGAGGTTAGTAAAGGAGCTGGGGAAGAAGCGTGAGGATCATCAGAGTTGGAATGTGCTCCAAGGAAACACAGAGACGGGGAGGTCAGGGGGCAAAGGGTTTCCCACGGCTGGAGGAGCAGCACCACCAAGTGTTGAAGAAGGTCAGGTAGGCAGAGAAAGACGGGAGAAGAAGCTATGGGATTTGGCAGCTGGGGTGCCATTGTGACCTCAGAGATTTCAGTGGAAGGGTCAATCATGAAAAGGAAGAATCGAGAAAGCAGCACACGTAGCCCTCACTTTGAGAAATTTACAAACGAAGAGCAAGAGACAGGTAATATGAGAGCTTGAGAAGAAAAAACAGAGTCAAAGAAAAATAATTCTTTCTTTCCTTTTTTCCTTTTTTAAAAAAGAAATACAGAAAGAAGAGGGCATTTCGGTTCATCAGCTAAGGGAAACGGACTTAGAGAAGTGAGGCTCTAAGAGAATGGGGGAGAGAATGTTTTAACACTTTTCGTACCGCTCGCGAGTTTTCTCGTGTTTCACGCGCCATCTGTTAAGGACCGCATCACGAGATGATTTAATTAACGTGCAGTTGCCCAAAAACCTGCGGTCCCTGGCGTATGTCTTAGAGATTTCTACGCAGTACAAAATGTGTTAAGAACACAGAAAGAGGAAGGACCCTGAAGTGAAAGGGCAAATGATGAATGAGATCAAAAACAGTGGACCTTTAGACTGCTAGGGAAGAAGACAGAAAACATTGCACTGAGTACCCTGATCTCCTTCGTGATGCGGGAGGGCATCTGCTAAGAGCCGAGCGAAAGGACAAAGCCAGCCCCATTTGCTACTGTGGCGCCGTTTGCCCAGCAGGCCTGTGACCTTGCTAAACGTGACTGCCATTTTCCTCTTCTGAGTTTTTGTCCCCAGGACCAGAAAGTACTGGAAATCAAGAACAGAACGAAACCCCTCCCTAGAGCCACAGGCAGATGAGAACACTGGAACAAACTGCAGCCTCCTGTTATCGCGCCCCAACAGCCAGGGGCCACACAGGAGCACCCCCACCCTTCTTTAATCCAATTATAATCCGAGTATAACCAATAAAAGCTCAAAGCCCCCACCCCTCCACGCCGGTGTACCTCTCCACATCATGCCCCTCTCCTTTCTTGGAGAGTGAATAAAAACTTTCCTCTCTGCATTTTCTTCTCTTTGCAAATTCTTCCACAGCCCGTGTCACTGTCCACCCTGGCACCAAGGTTACAGTGGTTATGATGGGGTCACTGGGAAAGGGAGAGACACGAAGATTCAACGAGGACTGAAAAAAGGAGTAACGCAAAGCAGTCCTGCGAGCCCCACTCAGTTAAGCTGGAGACCCTGCAGAGGGGCGATTGGCACTGAGGGACTTCCTCCATCAGCTCTTGGCAGTCTGAGAACGGAGGCAGATGGCGAAGTCTGCGGACAGCTGGGAACTGCTAGGAGATGGCCAAGTGGATGAGAGATGCTAAGCCAGAAGAACGTAAAAGAAAGTGTTTAAGGGGCCCTAACTAGCCTGGGAGGCATATGACATCTGAAAATAACTGACCGAGAACAAGCAGCAATGGAAAAGCTAAAATACAAGATAATGATACTTTTCAAAAGCTTCCAAAGATCTGAAGAAGTGAAAGGAACTGAGGGTTATGTGGGTGTGATCAAGAGGAGGATTTCAGAATTCAAAATTTGGTGAATCAACAGTTCATTCAACATAACATCTCTTTTTGGCACTCTGCTCAGAAGTTGCGACGAGCTGACAGAAGAACAATAAAAGGAAATAACGTTGGAAATCTGAGTTCAGCAGAGAAGAAGGGGGTGTGTGAGCAACTTGTTCTAATATGGCGGCTTCCAAGTATGGTCATCTCCTACGAACTTGTTAGAAATGCAAGTTTTGGCGGCTACACCCTAGGCTCACCGATTCAGACACTCGGAGGGTGGGACCTGCAATCTCTTCTCACAAGCCCCCCACGTGCCTCTAACGCAGCTAGTGTCTGAAAACCACTGCCCTGGAGTGAGGGCCCGCCTCCTGCTGCACGAAGTCCAACCTTGTGATTAGAACAAGCTTCACAGGTATGTTTATGGCAATGTGTACCAGAAATGGTCATCTTCAGAAGTGACAAGCTCAAGCAGCCATGAGATAATGGTGACGGAGGAGTCACGCATGGCAACACAGAGAAAACCAACGTGAGCCCAGGGCTCAATGACTCAACAAACAGGATCTTCTATGACACAGACCCTATGTGAGGTGGTAAAGTTTTATAAAATCATAGACACAGTTCTGCCCTTAAGGAGTTGCAGCTGAGTGGAGAAGCAGATGACTATTATGCAACAAGATGAATCCAACTGCACAGACACGAGCTAAGGGCTATGAGAACAAAGCAGACAGAACAATCAACATTGTCTTGAGAACACTTCATTCAGTTTTCATCTTTTATTCAACAAATGCATGCTGTGTGCTAGGAGCCTATAATACAACATAAACAAAAATCCATACCTTCATCCACCACAGGTTCTGTGCAAAGGTAGACAATAAACAAGACAAGTAAGTAAAATGCATAGCATGTCAGATGGCAGTAAGTACTACATAGAAAATCAAGCAGAGAAATGGGTTAGGTGATACAAGCAGGACAGAATCTGTAATTTTTATATATGTTGATTTCTCATTAGAAAAAAATGGAGGCAGGAAGACAATTAAATATCTTTGAAGCACTGAAAGCCACAAAACCGTCAAGTAAAAAATTATATACTGAAGGTAAACATCCTTCCAAAAAATGAGCGAAATAGTAAATTTTTAGACTTAGTAAAAACTGATTTTGATGTTTATCATTTCTTTTATAGAATATAGTTTCTACTCTTGACTATTTCCTCACACCTAGACAGTTCCTTCAGTCTCCTAAAAAATTCTTTTGTAAAATCTTTTTTCCCCTTAAACATGTAAGTCTTTAAGCCATTTAGAATGTCTTCTTATATAGATAGGCAGTTTGGCAAGCATAATCTATTAAACAACCCATGTTTTGTCCACCTGAATTTATTTACCACCCTTCTTGTATATTACATTCTCACATCTCTTTCTGGGTTTTTTTATTCTGTTCCACAGAATCTTGGGTCATTACTCCACAACCAGAAGTTGGGGATTTCAATATAAAATGTCATTATCTAATTTAAAGTAAAACCAGTTGGGATTCTACTTTGGGATTGAATTAAATACTAATTTGAGGAGAATTAACATTTTTGTGGTATATGTTTTCATTTGTTCAGATATTCATATGTACCAATAAGATTTTCTAGTTGTGTTTATATGCTGTCCTTCACTTTTCTTATTCAATTTATTCTAAATATTTTATAGTTTATCGCTCTTATGGGTGCAATATTCTTCCATTTTTGATTTCTAAGTGCTGATGACTGACATAAAGAAAATGAAGCTATGCCTTTTTATATTTATCCTCTATCAAACCACCTCAACATACTTGCATTAATTCTAATAGCTTATAATTCTATTCTCCTAGTATTTCTAAGTATAAAATCATATCATTTCTCAATTGAGATCAATTCAGATGGGCAAAAAGACACAGAAGAATGAAGACAAGAAGAAACTCCCCAATACATGAAGGGGTCACTTTAATGACAGGGCTCAGTGAAGGTCACCATCCCTAAGTGAGCCTACCTCTGTTATTAGAAAAGAGTAAAGAATTAAGGACCTCAAAAAAAAAATCTGAATATTGAAATATTCAGGCAATAGTGAAGGTTACAGTAAAGAGCACATTTATATGCAGATTTCCCAATGTTATCTGATTTCTCCCCTGATGTGGGGCAGGCAGATCTACGAAAACAATTTTTATCACTAAGATTCCTTAAAGAAAAACCACATAATTATGGGCTGATATTAAATTCCTCGCCTATGAATACCACCCTGTAAGTCATCAAATTAACATGCGTTTACCTAAGAAAAGCTATATTCTCTTCAGAAAGTGATTCATATTTCCCTTGACTTTTTCACCTATTTACCATAGAAACATCTAATGATACCTGTTAAATATAATATAGCTCCAGTTGATATTGCTATTTTCATTAATTCAGTTAGTTCTATCAGAATTTAGATTTTTCTCTATTCAAGATATCTCCTGCTAGGCTGTAACTGATGGACATACTTACAATATTATTCAAGATTGTTTTTTCTCTTGACACTGAAAGTCTTCAAAATAAATTCTTTTCCAAAATCATATCTTAACCTCATAACTTTCTAACCTCTCAAAGCAGTAAGCATTTTCAGTGAATATAAATTTAAAATCCAGGAAGGAAGACTGAGTTTCAGTTCACTAGCAGGCCATGTGGGGCACTGAAGAGTAGTTTTATTAGTTGAAAGGTAAATTAGCACTGTTTAAAGTTTTAATATAAAAACATCTAAAATAGTTTTACAAAATTAAATTCCTAGAAAAGTACATTCAAAGCTATCAGTGAAGATTCCGACAGTCCCATACAGCATCTACAGAGCTCTTTCAAACTCTTTTACAATGAGAGCCCCGCGGTCCTGACTCAAATTATGTTGTACAAATGCAACAAGAAATTGTAATAACTGTAGATCTAATGACTAACAAACCCTAAAGTATGTGCGAAAGGAGTGCAATAGTGACACTGTTCCCTTAGCAACAGGTACAAAATAATTTCCATCTCCTGCAAGAAAGCCCAAAGTGATTCTGCAAGATAGAACTTGTGGTCCACAGAATAATAGCCTCCCCAAAATGTTCCTATCTTAATCCCCAGAGACTGTGATTATGTTACAGCATATGGAAAAGGGATTTTGCAGATGTAATATATTAAGCCCTTGAAGATAGGAGGTTATCTTGGATTATCCAGGAGGGTCCACTGTAATCATAGGGGTCCTTAAAAGTAGTGAAGCTTTCCCAACTATGATCAGAAGAAGATGTGACTCTGAAAGAACCGTCAGAGAGATGCCACCTTGCTGGCTTTGAAGATGGAGGAAAGGGCCACGAGCTAAGGAGTGAGTTTCTCCTAGAAGCTAGAAAAGACAAGGGAACAGACAATCCCCTAGAGCCTCAGGGAGGAACGCAGTCCTGCCCACATGTTGCCTTTAGCTCAGTGCAACCCCCGTCAGACACCCAACCCACAGAACTGCATGATAATACATTTCTGCTGTTGGAGTGGTTAAGTTGTGGCTATAGAAAACTAATACAGAACTGACTGTCAGAAATAATAAGTAATGATATTTAGTAAACTTCAAAGTTACTACCATAAAGTTTCTAAATGCCCAATAACTGTGAAAATGAAACAAAAATAATATTTAATTTGCCTAAAAAAATAAGAAGTAATCCACAAAAAATAAATTAGCTTAGGACAATAGTTACCACACAGTAGGTACTGTATTCTCTCTGATTTAAACTGAGCTTCACTGTAGATAATACAGAAATTATAAAAACAATCAAGAGAATGCATCCATAGCTAATATTTTCCTGTGTCTTTAAGCTGATATTTAGGGAATTAATTTCCAACAGAACATGTAGACAGCACCAAAAACCTTCCACTGCCTTAGCATTTTTTATACAGAAAGCTTATGATGTTAACGCTGCCAAATAGTTTTAAATAGAGTCATAAAGCTTCAAGGCTGGGAGGCATCTAACAAATCAGCTAATCATTTTAAAGATGAAAGAAGTGATTTCCCCAAGGTTTAGTTTGGCATAAATATCTTATTTCATGGGCCCATTAC